>SNQJ01S0141405.1:0-23198 GCA_010110895.2 Picea sitchensis
TAATACAACATTCAATACTGTATAGCAGATTATATATCGTTAATACAACATTCAATACTGCTATTAGCAGATTGTATATTACTGTAAAAATCCACTCCACTTGAAACTTGTCATAACTCCACAATCCTCCTCTCTCTAACATCAGTCACCAGACACTCCTGTCACGCTGGCCTACATTGTCCATCCCGAATCCTACTTTTGATAAAATGGCCTCCAATGCATACAACTCTATGCCAACATTACGCAACTAAATTTAGTCGACGACCGCACACGCGCGTGCTTTTATTTCTTAACACAGAAAAGTCGAATCTTATGAAGGAAACCTGCACTTTCTTAAGCAAATTCTTCAAAGGCACGCAAGCGATGTAAGATGACCTGCTGCTTAAAACCATCGCTGGTTTCAAAGACCTGAATTAATCTGGTAGGCTTTCGATGGAGGCGGACACATTATTTGATTTGGGCGAGCTTGCAAAGCTGGTAGGCTTATCAGTTGGACTAACAATATTCATAGTTCTGATATCCTTGGACATGAGAAAGGCCTTCAAAAAGGGTATTCATTGGATTCCCGGAAGAGCTCTGGTTCTCAGCGCGCTCTCCATTCAATTGCTCACATTTCTCGGCGCTCTAAACGCCTCGCCCAAATACGATCCCTCCAGGTTCGATCAATTATCGCCCGCGAACTCAATTGCTGCCGAAGTCCTGCTGGCCGATTCCGTGAAAAATGAACTGCTCATGATTCATATCGGGAGAGTTATGATCTGTGTGTTCGTCGGATATTTGCTGCCCGGAATGGCGCGCGCTGCATCCAAAAATTACAGAACCAGAATTGTAGCTTTGTTGTTCAGCATTTCTATTCAAATTGTTTCCGAGATCTATGCCATTAATCGCAGATCTGAAAATACAGACGAGAACAGCGTTGTATACACCGGCGAGAAGTCGATTGGCCTCTCTATCACTGTAACGACTGCGACCGTATTGGGATCTATGCTGGTACTGCTGCTCCTTCTCAGCTGCGCAACTTTAGCCAGTAAAAGTATCAAGGATATCATTTCTCAAAAAATTCCGGTTATTTTGTCTTACAAAAATATGCGCCACGGCGAGGAGAATTCATGGCAGATGATCGAGGATCAAGTTCTCAAGTCATGGATTGTGATTCGCGTCTGCCATCCCGAATACATTGTGGCTAGATCCGTGCTGGTTTCGTGCGCCGGACTGGTCGTCACGATTTGCATCTTGGTCGCGGTTGTCGGATGGGGAATGGAAGGAATCAGCAAGCATTTCAAGACTCGATTCGATTGGCTCAAGTTCACAGCCATCGCGCTCGAGTGCCTGTTCATCGTAATGGGATGGGCGGTCATCTGCTGTAGATGGGTGACCGCTGTTATCTACTACGGGCGCCGGCCGAGTAATTCCGTCAAGTCATGGACGGCGGCTTGGTTTAGGGTTGAGGATTTCTGGACGAGACAGATTTTTGATCAGCTCGACGCCGATGAATCAAGGCTTGTCAGTGGCAAAAAAGACATTCTCAGAGTCAAGCCTATGAGGAAGAGAATCTGGTTGCCTCGTGAGCTACTGCCTGTGTTAATACTGCTGCAAATAGGCGTTGTTTTATTGAGTAAAGGTTGCTGGTTTATCTCAGAGATGGTGTTCTGTAATAGGTATTTTATGCGAAAGTTTTTCATGAAGCAGTGGAAAGGATTGGCCGCCGACGCCGACTATAACAAATTCCGGGAAGCTTTGGAGGACATGCACATGCCGGGGGAGAAAACAGATAGTGTGTGGATAGCTAACCGAAAGTCGATTCAGCAGGCAAAGAATCTTATCATGGAAGGCTGCGAGGATGGCAGAAAATGCCGGTCACTGATTACTTTTCTAAAAGAAAAAACTTCGCAAGGCCGTGCAGGTTTGAGATGCCTGAGGCCTGAGTTATTAGGGAGCTGTGATTTAAAGTACCTGTGCAGGCTCGATCCGGGGAAATTGCGAGTCGAGAAATATTTCGCTTATGCTCAGAAACAGTGCTGGAAGATGACGGCTGTTGCATTGATCAATATCATCGTCATACTTTCCCCATTGGACGGCAATGGGCAGTATACTGCTCCAAGCGGCCGTAGGCGTTTCAAAGTGGCAACCGACGCCATGGAAGCTTATTCTCAGGCCTGGGAAATCATGGATCTCGTGGACGAGTCCAGAGACCCTGAGACGCATCTAATGAGCAGAGCTGCCGATAAGCTTTTCGATTGTTTGAAAGCAGATGTCGAATTTCGCTACTGGGATTCTCTTCAAACTGATTCTGAGAGCAAAATCATGGAAATGGCCCGTGATGCGATCGGGAAACTAGCAGAAAAAGGGCAGAAAAAAGCAAATGCCGAAGAACTTCGGCATGATTCCATGGATTGGAGGGAAATAGCAGCGGGGAACAGCTTATACAAGCTCTGCATGAGTATCGAGTTCAAGGAGGGAAATGTGAGAGAATTGCTCGATGAGGTAGTGAGCTCGTTGGCAGACGTTATTGACTGCTGCATGGAGAAGGCGGCAGATGCGCTTGTGGTGAACTCCAGGAGGTGGGCGAGGGGTTTAAATGAAGAAGAGGTTTCAAAATCGCTGTATATAGCAGGGAAAACGAGAGGATTGATGGAGGAATTGGTCAAAAAGCCGAAGTTAACAGATGCAAGCAAATTCGATGACAGCCTTCCCGTTGACGATACCGCAGATTTGGTCCCGTAAAGCGTCGAACGTCTCCGAAATTTTTCTCCTGGTTCACAGACAATTGTGCTTATAGATCCGAAAATTTTCTCCTGGTTCACAGACAATTCTGCTTATAGATCAGGAATGGAAGCCGATACGCCTCCGCGCCCCCTGCAGAGAACTTAACAATTCTGCTCGACTACAGAGAAATCTGTCATCGTTTTTCTGCATCCGGCAGCGTGGAAGTTTATTGGAGAATTCATGATATTGCAATAGCATAATGCTGTTAGGGATTGTTCGCCATGTTCTTCAACAGAATGTCAATTGGCTGCCCAACGGGGGCGATTCAGCAATTGCAGAAATCAAATACATTTATATTTTATTGGTGAGGATGGCAAACCTAGTCTGTCAACAATGGCTAATTTCTTGAACTTACATTTCATTTGTTTCAACCAATAAATTGTGGAGATTTGTTCAACTGTGGTGATTTGGATTTGTAGTATCTGCTTCGCTATGTATTTGCACATCTCCCCGTGACAAGAATGGAATCATGGCTTTTGAATGTTTCGATATTGTGCTTTCTACTTTTGTTCCCGGTTTTTGATAAAGTTTATACTAAATTGTGCCATTGTTGTACCGAAAGTAGCTAGGTTTTTGAGACTTCAGTGTTATATAGTATATTTATTATGTGATAATGTAAAAAACGATAGTATAATTTCTTTTAAATTTGAATTTATTAAGCAAAATTTGAATTTATTAAGTAGGTAGAGATTATACTTTGAAAAGTGTCTATTTTGGAGTTTCAGCATAAGTTGTCAGTTTTTTGTAAGGAAATTGAAAATTTTCGTTGTAGTTATGTCTATGGTTTTGGACCATGAAATCAAAAGAAAATGTGAATGTAATGTTTGTTACATATTATATTAATATAAATATAAATATAACGTAAAATTTTATGTGAAAACAAAAATAAATAGAGATTAACTTTTTAATTGATATGTATATTTTTATGGTATTAATTTTTTTCATATTAGTCAAAATGGAAGTGGATTCATTTTAGTATTTGATAAATCTAGATTTAAAATAAATTTAAACTTATTTCTTAACATAATTGAATTGTTTACCGAATGTCAAAAACATGGACATGCAACATGACAAAGACTTTGACCATAATTTCTAAAAAAAACACAATTATAAATTATATAGAAGACTTGCTCATTGCAAGATGGGTAGTTGATGTTACTTTGTGTTAAGGTTTTTTTTTTTTTTTTTAATCTATAATTTTTATTAATTGAAAAAATAAACTACATTTTTTAAGTGTTTATTAATATAAGAGAGCAAATGAAAGTGAACATTTATAAGAATAGAAATGGAAACAACATGAAAAAATTATATATTAAGTATATATATAATTTTTTTACCTTTATAAAATTAATTAGTTTCATTCTTCCCTTTTCTCCTTTTGCCACTAGTGTAACGAACTATAAAGTACTATATGTAATTCAATACGCAGAAACAATAATATTCAATAAATACTAGTTGAACAACAAAATAATGAGAATAGAAAACCAACAATAACATTTTTATTGAGGGAAGACAATGCAACAATAGTACCTTTATTGAGAGAAGACAATGTTTACTTTCCTTTTCCAGGGGGGAATTATTCAGAGAAGACAATGTTCACTTGCCTCTTCGAGGGGGAAACCTCCAACAAAGGCTTTCTCATGCCTCCTACTCTTATTTATATTAATTATATCTTCCAAAGATTAGTTCTTCTTACATTGATCTGTTCACATTTATGAAATAGGCCTTATTAACTAATGTCAGACTTTATTAAGTGGAAAATATATTATTCTATCTACGTGAGAGGTTAGGGAGTTTAGCTCCCTAACATGCCCTCCTCCTTGAAGTACAACCTTGTCCTCAAGGCCTGAGATGATGAAATTGTTGCAAAATGGTGGTCGGCTCCCAGTTTGCATCTTATGGAGTTGTATCTTTCCAATGAACTAACATTTCATTGATGGTGCGTTGATGGAGACAACACTCTCGTTGGTCCAAGACTATTTTTGGATGCAATTAAATGGAACCTTCTTCATCCAACTCAGGGAGACTGGTTTGAGTTTGGCACTTAGTTCCAATCACTTTCTTTAAGAATGAAACATGAAAAATAGGATGGAGCTTAGAATGACTAGGAAGAGCTATCTGGTATGCCACACACCCCATTCACTTGAGAATTTTATAAGGACCATAAAATTTGGGAGTACGTTTCTTACAATGTCCAGCTTTGAGTGAAGTCTTCTTATCAGGTTGCAGATGAAGAAACACCTAGTCCCCTTAAGAAAATTGACGTTCATAACAACCCTAATTTTCTTGTTGCTTCATGCGATTCTGATCCAAGACCAAATTTTCTTTTAGAGTATGGAGAATGGCCTCTCGGACTGTAATATTTTTTTCAACCTCCTGAACCTTCGAGACACCTGGTATGTGTGAGAGAACTGACGATGGATTTTGTTTGTAGACTTCTTCAAAAGGAGTCATGCCAGTAGTTGTATGGTAAGATGTGTTGTACCACCATTCAACTAGGGGTAACCACTGAGCCCATTGATTTTTTCTGTCGGATGAAAAATACCACAAATATGTTTCCAAACACTTGTTGACAACTTCAATTTGGCCATCAATCTGGGGATCTTCTGGAGTTGTATATTTCCAATGAACTAACACTTCTTTGATGGTGTGTTGATGGAGACAATGCTCTTTCTAGTCCAAGACTGATTTTGGCTACAATCAAATGGAACCTTCTTCATCGAACTTGAGGAGACTAGCTTGAGTTTGGAACTTCGTTCCAATCTCTTTATTTAAGCATGAAACATGAAAAATAGGATAAAGCTTAGAATTACTAGAGAGAGATAACTGGTAGGCCACATGCCCCACTCACTTGAGAATGGTATAAGGACCATAAAATTTGGGAGTATGTTTCTTACAGTGTTCAACTTTGAGTGAAGTCTTCTTATCAAGTTGCAGATGAAGAAACACCTAGTCCCCTTAAGAAAATTGACGTTCAGAACAACCCTAATCAGCTTGTTGCTTCATGTGATTCTGTTCCATGACCAAATTTTCTTTCAGGGTATGGAGAACGACCTCTCAGACTGTAATATTTTTGTCAACCTCCTGAACCTTCGAGACACTTAGCATGTGTGAGAGAATCAACGATGGATTTTACTTGTAGAATGCTTCAAAAGGAGTGATGTCAATAGTTGTATGGTAAGATGTGTTGTACCACCATTCAGTTAGGGATAACCACTGAACCAACTGATTTTTTCTATCGAATGAAAAACACCACAAATATGTTTCCAAACACTTGTTGACAACTTCTGTTTGGCCATCATTATGGGGATCATATATGGTGCTGAGATAAAATTGGGTTCCCTAAAACCTGAACAAATGTTTCCAAAAATTATTGGATAAAGTCGGATCTCGATCAAATAAAATAGAATGAGGCATGCCATGAAGTTTGGATGTATTATCCATGAAAATTTGAGCTATTGTGGATGTGGTGAACATGTGTTGAAGAGAAAAAAAATGAGCATATTTGGAGAGACGGTCAACTACTTCCATGATGAATAAATTTTTTCCTGATTTAGCTAAGCCAACAATGAAATCCATAGAAATATCCCTCCAAATAGAAGGGGGGAATCATAAGTGGTTAGAGTGTGCTTGGATCTTTGAATGTTTATCCCTTGTTGTGTTGACTTTCATTCAACCACAAAGGTGTGAATGTCTTGTTTCATACCATCCCAGAAAAAAAAATGTTTGACCCATTCATAGGTTTTAGTAAACCATGAATGCCCCACTGTGGGTGAAGCATGAAGCTCATAAAACACAATGGATTTAAGTTGTGACTATTTTCTTAAATATACAAGACCTTTGTAGCAAAGATCATCATTATCCCAAGAGTACCCTAGAGAATCTGGAGAATGTTGTCACAATTGTTGGATCAGGCGAGAAAGTTTGGGGTCTTGCATGCATTCCTAGCGAACAACTTGGAGCCAATATGGTACAATGAAGAAGAGGGAAGAGAGAGACCTTTCATCTTCATACTTCTTGGAAAGAGCATTAGCAACCACATTCTCTTTTCCCTTCTTGTAAATGATCTCATAATCATATACAAATAGCTTGATCACCCATTTTTGTTGCTTCGGGGATGAAATTCGTTGTTCCAAAAAGCACTTTAAGATTTGATGATCAATTTTAATTTGGAAGTGTTACCCCAAGAGATAAAGAAACTAGAGATCACAACATGAAAAATAACAATCATTTCATTTTCATATATTGATTGACCCAAAAGTATCTCCGAAAGTTGTTTGCTAGTGAAGGAAAAAGGCCTTCCATCTTGTATGAGGACTCCCTCAATTCCTTTCCCTGAAGCATCACATTCCAGGACAAAAGTCTTTGTGAAGTCGAGAAGTGTCAAGAAAGGAGTCATGCACATAGCCTCTTTCAAGGCATGTAAGGATTTATCAAACAGTGATGTCCAAGTGAAAGAATTCAGTTTAAGGAGAGTAGTGAGAGGTGTTGTATTTTTTTCATAATTCTGAACAAACTTGTGATAATAGCCCATTAAACCTAGAAAACCACACAAGCTCTTAAGAGTTTTAGGGCAAGGCCAATCCTGCATGGCTTCAATTTTCTTAGGATCCACTCATACACTATCCTTTCTTACAATATGACCCAGGTACTCCACTTCCAAGGATCCAAAGGAACATTTATATTTTTTGATGAAAAGTTGGTGCTACAAAAGTAGATGGAGAACTTGATCCACATGGGAAAGATGGGTTGTCCAATTTTTACTATAGATGAGAGTATCATCAAAGAAAACTAAGACAAAATGATGGAGAAAAGGATGGAAGACATGATTTATGAGACTTTGGAAAGTGGAGGGAGAATTACATAGGCCAAAGGGAATTACCAAGAACTCATAGTGACCCTCATGAGTTATAAATGTAGTCTTGGGAATGTATTCCTGTTTCATACATATCTAGTGGTATCCATAATGAAGATCAAGTTTAGTAAAGTACTGAGCACCGCCCAATTCATACAATAGATCATCAATGATATGAATGAGAAATTTGTATTTGATGGTGAGTTTGTTTAGGGAGAGAAAGTATGGACACATGTGATAATTGCCTTGTTTATTGAATACTATGACCATAGGAGAAGAATAGGGGTTGGAACTAGGACGGATAAAACCCACGTCGAGAAATTCTTGAACATTTTTCTGAATTTCATTCTTCTGGGAAAAAGGATGGCATTAAGGGTGAACATTAGGAAGAGGGTTAATCGATACTAGAGGAATGGAATGATCATGAACACCACAGGAAGGGGGAATTCCATGGGGAGTGGAAAAAATGATGTGGTGTTTGGAGAGGATAGATTGGAGGTCATGATGCACATAGCGTGTCTCAACTGCTTGAATGGAATGGAGTTGGGAAACAATTCTTGAATGACATTTTTTTAGGAGCTTTTACATTCAATGGGAATCGATGATCTCAAGGGAGCCTGTTGTGATTCCTTAGAACTTATATTATTGTCCCTCATTTTTGAATTGCATGGTTAATTCCATAAAATCCTTAAGGACATGTCCCAGAGTGTGTAACCATTCAACACTGAGCGCAATGTCACAACCATCCATGTCGATAGAAAAAATATGATATTTAAGGTGGTATTGACCAATTTGTAGGCACACATTTTCACAATTCCCACCACATTTCATGGAATCACCATTGACAATCATGATCTGAAAATTGTTGATTGCATAGATATAGAAATTGATTTCCTAAAAAATGAGTTGATGAATAAAATTATGGGTGTTGGCACTATCAATGAGAATTATGGCCTTCCTGTGCATAATGTAGCCAATGATCTTGAGGGCTTGGGGAGCATATAATCTCGTGAGGGCATGCAAATAAATCAATAGTTCAACTTCTGGTGGATCAAAGGGCGGAGTAGGATAATATGTTGGGGGTATGTCTTCCACTGGGGAAACTTTGGCCTCCTAGTCATCAATATCCTCGGAAATGACCATAAAAATCTTATGTTCCTTACACTTATGCCCTGCAAAATATTCTTCATCACAATTATAGCAAAGAACCTTGAGTTGGTGTTCGACCATTTCTTCCTGAGCTAATTTTTGGATCTTGGGAGGAGTGACATGATGGGCAGGATTGGTGGGTCGAGTGTGAGGAATAAAGGAGAATTTTTTATTTAGGGAAAATACAACCTATTGGGCTTGCTTGGCTTATTTAGTAGCTTCCCACCGAGTTTGAGGCTAATCCATTAGGACCTGAGTGTGGATTTCATCTTTGAGGTCACTGATAAAGCATTCCCTGAAGAAGGCATCTAACATGCCCTCCATGTTGAAAGCTAAGTGGCCAAAGGTGGCTATGAAGTCTTCAACTATGCCATATTATTTAAACTTGGTCAAAATACCTAAATAATGCGTGTCAGTGTCAAAGTGTTCATAAAGCTCCGCAACAAATTATGTCAAAGAAACATACCCTTGGCGTGCCTTTTGACACCATTGCCACCATTGCCAACATTCAAGATCCATATTAAGGACACCATAATGAAGTTTTTCCAACTCATCAGTAATGTTATTCAAGGATAAATAATGCTCCATTTGAGTGACACAACCCATGGGATCCGAGCCATCAAATTTTCTCACCTCCACTATAGGAAGACGGGGGTGACAATAAAGGGGGTTGGAATGAAAGGCCATATTATGGGAAGATTCCTCACCTTCATAGTGTGAATTTTGTTCACAAGAAAGAGATCCCTGGGACTGTTTTAACAATTGGTTGAGAGTGGAGTTGATGGATTTCAATTCGCCCTTAACTTCTGCCAATTCACCCTTAACTTCATCTTAGAAGGTTGTGTTGACAGGATTTTATGACACACCGTCAACGAGAAGGGAAGATCTCGACCAAGGTTGTCTATTTAACCCAAGCCGTTTGGAATAATCTACCCTAACGGGTTTTATGGCTTCGTTAGCCAACTAGGATTCTAAAATAACTAAAAGATGTGAACCAACTAAAGGTACAATTCTATCAATCGAAACATTATTTGCAAATGCTTAACTAACATTGATTATGTACAATAGATATATACAATTACAAGGTTTAAACAAAGACTTGTGAAAATAATTGTTTTCAACTAATGAATCAAAACAAGATTAAAAATAAACAAAACTATTATAGTACTATAACTGACAAACTAATAAACAATGACTGAATAATATTGTAAATGATATAATGATAATGGACAAAGCATTTAACATTTAATTGATGAAATCACTATTCATTCACAAATCAACAAATTAAATAAATAATAAATTAACTAATCTTACATTGATCGGCAATACGTAAGCTAGATTTGTCTCTCTGTATTTGTATAAGCTCCACTTAACCTATGTCAATTATAAATATATGACAAAAGCAAGAATGATACTTCCTGGAAAAAAAAACTCAAAGAAGTCTTTTATATTCCGGAACGAATACATGATGACATGATGATAGAATGACAAATGATTTTATATCATGTGACTTTTAGAATGTCCAATAACTGAAAATGAAAGAAATTCCAACTCTCAGTAAATGGTATTACCAACTAAATAACATTAGATGTAAACTCAAAATGATTAGATAGGTGAACAGTAACAAATATTGACAAAACCAAAATATAATGAACCACGTAGAGAAAAACATAACATGAAAGATTATATGCATAACAAACTAAAGCTAGTTCGATACAAATAACATTTCACATCCCGAAATTACATGAGAAGACAATGAAAACATTTCACAGTCTACAAAAGGACGAAAGCCAAAGAGTAAATTGTATCCCATATAGTTTCAAAAAAATAAGTCCATCATATGGTCCAGGACGAATTTCCCCTATCACTGGGCAAGCAGTGTTATTTAAACAAGTTCCCAATCTGTTCCTCATATCATGCAAGATAGAGACAGATCTTTTTAAATAAGATTTTACTAAAACAAAATAACAAAAAAGATAATTATGTTGAAGTCTTACAATCCAAAACAGTTACAACATTCAACATTGTTTTTCAAAAACAAAAATTACAAGTCCAGTATACACTCGACCTATGAATCATTCCACTAATCGTAGCACATCGACCTATTATTCACCTAAGACAAGGAAAACAAAATCTAAGTTAGAAAATAATCAAATAAATAATTTAAAAGACAAGCTACAGAATCTTCGATTCTGTAGCTGGTCTAAATAAATAAATAAATCAAAATGAATTCATTTATTATTCAAACAAAATCCAATCGTAAATTATAAGAAAATTATTTACCAATTAGAAATTTGAAAGAGAAACATCAGACAAATCTAAGTTTATAATGGCATTGAAACTAGTGGAGTTTTTAATAACCACATTTATTGATCTCTTGAAACGCTTGAATTCGATCGAATGTAAGCCATGAGATCATAATTTTCCCTTTCAAGAACTAAGTTATGAGTGATCACTTGATTCAACTACGCCTATAGGTAATAAATATCTTGATAGTATCTTTCGATCCAGTCAAAAAAATTCTCACAATACACCGGTTCTAAAATTGATAATGGACAAGTTTGATCTGTAGTGGGAGATTTTCCATGTTCCATGATCCTTTTGAGATTATACTGAATACCTGAGAAACCTTGTTGTTCCTTTAAGAAAGGAGGCAAATTTGATACGAAATCGTATTGGGGTGCATCAACGTCAGTATCATCAACATAAATCCGGTCGTCGAAATCAATTATAGGGATAGGCTTTTCATGATTGTTATGTCGATTCATCAACATTCTAGAAAGGATTCGAACATGTCTTTTGTTCTTTAAATCAATATTGGGAACCCTTTGTGTTTTAATTCTTCCCTGTTTCTTGGCTTTAATTTTATTTAAAACAACCACATCTTGCCCAGGAATAGGAACAACAAGAATCTTTCCCTTCAAATTATCCAACACATCTTCTAAGGATTTTTTAGGAACAAAATCGTGCCTCTGGATGATTTATGAAAAACAACAGGGTTTTTGGTAATTGACACAAGGTTTCCTTGCAAGTCGACATGAAGGTCTCTCAGAGAAGGAGCCGATAGGAAAAGGATGGTGGGATCATCAAAATGAAAAGGTGAGTCAATTATGGTTTTAGGTGGAGCGAACCCATTCTTATCTATGAAATCTTGCCAATTATCCCCAACCTTTGATAATTGGGAAATGAACAAAATTCGAATAAGGCCATGATGAAATAAACTGGACTAAGCATTAAGGCTTTTCCTCTGGTAAAATCTAGCCATTTTTTGAAGGCTTTTAAGAAGTTAGAACAACATATTTAAACCAAACCCTGGGAAAACCATTAGCAAACAAATATTAAATAGGAAAACTAGTCCATATCGTCCCTCATAGGTGACAAATTTCTTGAGTATCAATAGTAAACCGTGCCATCGAGTTTTAAATAAAACTATTGGTGTACCTTTGGCATTGTAGCGCGACCTCCTGGAAACCATTAGCATGTGCTAAGGGATTCCTTCGAATTTGAGATTCTTTAACCAATGAGCTCCTTGTTTGATCCAAGAGGCTCGCCATGTCTAGAAAATGCTCAAAAATGAAAGTTCTCATAATTGAATGAAACCAATTCCATTGCAACCGGTGAGTCGTGCTGATTTTGTTCATATATTTACTTTCTCAAACAGGCTTCGTATGCGATAGTTATCGTACTTTGATCAGATTCTCAAACAGCGAAAAAGTCAAAGGGGTCAGCTAGCAAAAAGTCAATGCTGACGTCATCATGACATCACCAAAGCTAATTCATGATGTTGATGTGGCAGAGGTAGGTAATGACATGTGGTGACCTGTCACTGAGAAGATGATGCAGACGTGGACCAATTGCAAAGTGACACTTGTCAAATCTTCAGGGAAATGTAGTGGTGCCACGTGGCCCAGGCATGGGCAGCCACATGACACCCAATCATTTGTTGAGTAAGCCATGTTAAAAAGATAGTTTGGGGGGTATGTGGGTTTTGAACCCATGACCTGTCCAAGTAAGTGCCTTGGGTTGAGTCCCTTTTCCATTACACCACAGGTGGGGCTTATTAATGCAAGCCTTACAAATATATTATAAAGTGTAAAGTATTGCTATGTGGGGCGGAAAAGTGCTAGGGATAATCCCCAGCCCATGGTTATATTATGGAATGTGACCACCAATAAGAAAAAGGGCATGGGCACCTTATTTTTAAATCACCAGCACACAACTTATGGCACCCTCCATCATATAGCTCGGAGCTTATCCCCATGAAAGTGCACAAAGGTATCTCCATAACCCACAGGTCCCATGGAACGTGCCCAAAACCAAGAGTTGGAGCCTATCTAAGGCCAACGCACAACACAAAGGGCTGGAGCTTGGCCATATGAAATTCATATGACCGCTTTGAAGGGGGCGCATGCCCAACCTTAGGGGCTACTCTGTGTATTTTTAAATTTTTGTTACAGAGTGAGTATTTTACCTAAAGTAATGGCCCAGAATTGGGTTTTTGAGGATATTTTGGCCATTTGGAGGGGGATTTGATCCCAAAAGGGGCTATATATTCATTAGAAGTAAGGCTTCTCTTGTTGAGCCTAAAACCTATATAAACCAAGCCTTTTGGAGCTTGAGGGTAACTTTTTGATGGAGGGAATTTGAGGAGTAGCTTATGTATTTTGGCCTTTTCTCATGTTTTGAGAGGCCTTTTTGCCATTTTTGTGAGAGGAGTTTGATGAGGCATGCATGAGTCTGAGAAAGGAGGTCTTGCACAACAAATTTGAAGCATGTTATGTAACAACAAGGAGCCATTGTAAGAGAACTTGAGCATTTGAAGATCAATAAAGAGGTCCTCCACTTGGAAGCGGGCCCAGAGATGTAGCCACTCATTGGTGAACTCCGTTATCAAGTTTTTGTTGTCTTTGTCTCTTTTTGTTGCTATTCATATCTCTATTTTTACAACATGGTTAATTAATAGCTGAACTCTTTAAAGAATTTTAAGCATCTAAATAAGACAATTGTTCATTATTCCTTCCATTTTTGGATCAAGTATTTTGGTATCAGAGCTTTGGTTGTTTTTGAAGGTTTAACAAGTGCAGGGTGGATTCTTACAAGATCCAAATATTAGAGAGGAGAAGGATCATTGACTGAATTCATTCCTGAAATAGAACAATTGTTGAGGAAGAAAAGAATGGCTTCAGAAGGAGAGTTTTCTCCACGAACCAAGAAACTAGAAGATGCACTTTTCTCCATGTCTAAAATGGTCAAATTGCTATATAAGGATTTATTGGAGAGAAAGAAACCAACCTTGGGAGAGACCTTAATGAAGGGTAAAATTTAAGGGAAAGGAGAGACTTCAAATCCTCCTCCTACGCCACCTTCACCGCCATCTTCTCATTTTTCTTCTAGTTCTACGTCAAATGCTAGTTCTCATTCTACAACATCTACCATACAAAAACAAAAACATAAGCATAAGTCTAATATGCCTTTGTTAAAACTTGAAGTTAAGTTTGAGTTTCCTTTGTATGATGGAGAACAAAATGAAGAAAAGTTAGATAATTGGATAAGATAAATTGAAGTGTATTGTAGGATACAGAGAAGCATAGATGAAGAGACTATGATCCAACTTTCTAGTCTCAAAATGGGAGGAACCACCCTTGTTTGGTGGGAAAGCAGGACAAAATAGGATATTAATAAGTTTGGTAGGACTCTCTCTTCATGGCTTGATTTTACATCCTCTTTACGAAATAAATTTTATCCTCTAGCTTACATGCAACAAGTTATTATGTCATGGCGGAACTTTAGACAGTTAAAAGGACAAACTGTTCAAAGTTATACAGAAGAGTTTCACAAAAGAGCTTTGTTGTTGGGAATATCATTGGATACTCGAGAGACATTTCTTAAGTATATAGTTGGTTTGCACTGTTATTTACGACATACCATTCTTATGTTTAATCCTACTAGTTTAGATGAAGTGTGTGTGCAAGCGACTCATCTTTAATCCAGAGGCAATAATGTAAATGTTGATTTTGTAAAACCATTTAAATCTATTTAAGGGAAGTTTAAAGGAAAGGGTAAAGATAAGTTCAAAGGAAAGAAAACTAATACAGTGAAGAAGGAGAAACCTACATGTACTCATTGTAAGAAAGAAGGCCATAGTGAGGATCGTTGTTGGATCCTTCACCCAGATTTGAAACCAACAAAGTTTGGGAATAAAGGAAAACCAAAGACTACTGCAACATCTCAAGTCGATTTGGGGTCAGATTCGGGAGATGTGACAAAGGTCACAGTGACAGGAATCAAAGGTAAAAATTCTGAATCTAGTACAAGTTCTTCAATTCAGTCTTTAAAAGTTGATAATGAAGTTGATGAGGTCAAACAAACATAAATTTTTCATATAAGGGTAATTTCCAAACATACAAAAATTGATACTCTATTTGACAGTGGCTCACAAGTAAATTTTATATTAGAAGCAATCGTTAAAAAGTTGGGATTAATCACTAAACCTCATAAGAAACCATATCCCTTAGGATGGATTCATAATGATAATCAATTACAGGTGGAAAGACAATGTGTCCTAAAGTTTGCAATTAATGCACAGTTCATAGATGAGGTTGAGCTGGATGTAGTTCCACTAGATATATGTGGTATCATACTTGGAAGTCCATATTTGTATGATAGAAAAGCAATATTCTATCGTGAAGACAATAAGTATCAATTAACTAAAGATGGAAAAGAATATATAGTAAGGGCTCATCAGAAGAAATTGAATTTATCACTAATCAACTCAGGGCAGATGAAGATGATTGTAAATGTCAGTAAGTGATATCTCTTAATGGTGGTAAAAGCTAAATACATTGTCAGAATTGATACTTTCAAAGATTGTTATGCGAAGTTAAAATATGATTTAGTTAGAATTGTTTCTGACTATGATGAGTTATTTCAAGTCCTGAAAGGATTGCCTCCAAAATGACAAGTTGAAGATGAGATACAATTACAACAAGATGTTCCTCTTCCTAACATTGGCATGTACAGGTTATCAGTCTTGGAAAATGCAGAGATAAAGAAACAGGTACAAGACCTGGTTGAACAAGGGGTCATCAGACCTAGTGCTTTTCCATGTGCGTCACCTATCATCCCGGTGCCAAAGAAAGATGGCACATGGTGCATGTGCATGGATGTTTGAGCTTTGCACAAAATCACGGTAAAATATCATTACCCTTTGCCTCACATTGATGATTTATTAGATCAACTGAAACATGTGGTTTATTTCACTAAGTTAGACTTAAGAAGTGGTTACCATCATATCAACGTTGCTGAACAGGATATATGGAAGATTGCTTTTAAAACAAAACAGGGATTATTTGAATGGTTAGTGATGCCATTTGGGCTCACTAACGCACCTTCTACTTTCATGAGGGTTATGAATGATATATTCAAGCCTTTCATTGATGAATTTGTAATAGTCTACTTAGATGATATTCTTATATTCAGTAGGACTAGGGAAGATCATGTCCAACATGTTAGGCAGATACTTTCAGTGTTGCAAAGAGAGAAACTTTTTATAAAATCGTCAAAATTTGAATTTGGAAAAACATCTCTTGTATATCTGGGTTACATTGTAGGAGGTGGAGAGCTTAAGATTGATCCCTCAAAAGTTGAGGTTATTGTAAATTGGTCAATTCATATGAATGTAACAAAGTAAGAAGCTTCATGGGAGCAACAAAGTATTGGAAGAAGTTTATTGCAAACTTCTCTCTGATTGCAATTCCTTTACATGCTTTAACAAGTGTGAAAAGGGGATTCCAGTGGAGAGGAAGCCAACAGAAGGCTTTTGATACTTTGAAAACAAAGATTAGTGCAACTCCTATTTTGGCATTGCCAGATCTCCAATAGTCTTTTGAAATTGAAATCGATGCAAGTGACTATGCCATGGGGGTAGTGTTGATGAAGCACAAAAAACCCATATGTTATTATTCTGAGACCTTCACTATAGCAGTAGTTAACTATCCAACCTATGATAAAGAATTGTATGCTCTAGTACAAAGTGTTAAAAAGTGGAAACATTACTTAATGGGCAAAGAAACAGTAATACACACTGATCATCAACCATTACAGTATCTACAATCACAAACTAAGCTACAACAATCAAGGTATTTTAGATGGATGGGGTTTATACAACAATTTCACTTGGTCATCAGATATAAAAAAGGCATTCACAATAAAGTTGTTGATATGTTATCTAGGCCTCCTAGTACAATTTCTACAATCCTTAAGCACAATTCAATCACTCATGAAAGTCATATTGAACAATATGCTGAGGATAAATATTTTAAAGAAGTCTATGCAACTTTAAGTAATGGTAAAAGAGAAGAAGAACTGAATTATCATATTAAAGACAAACTCTTGTATCATTTGTGAAAGTTATGTATTCCAGAAAGTGAAAGAGTCCATGTCATCGGAGAGGCACATACCTCTCTTATAGCAGGAAATTTTGGGGTAGATAAAATAGTTGCTCAGTTACAAAGATTTTGTTATTGGCCTCGAATGCATGAAAATGTGTCTAAGCATGTAAAGGGATGTATTATGTGTGAAATAAGAAAACCAAGTAACATAAAGCTAGGATTGTACACTCCACTTCCTATTCCTTCTAGACCATGAGAAAGTATATCTATGGATTTTGTGGGGGGATTGCTTATGTCTAGAAAAGGTCATGATTACCTATATGTAGTTATGGATAGGTTCAACAAAATGTGTGTCTTGATTCCTTGTAAAAAATAGGCCACAACTAAACAAACAACTCAAATGTTATTTGAAAATGTATGGGTTCATTTTTGGTTTACGTACTTCTATTGTATCTGATCGAGACTCCAGATTCCTGGGGAAATTTTGGTCAAGCTTATGGGAACTTATGGACACCAAGTTAAATAAGAGAACAACATTTCATCCACATACGGACGGGAAGACAGAGGTGGTGAACAGGACAGTGGTGCACCTACTTCAGGCATATTGCAACAAACATCCTAAGCTTTGGGATGAACATTTTTGTTATGTACAACATGTGTATAATCGAGCCAAACATTATTCTACTCAGAGATATCCATTTGAAACTTGTTTGGGGTACTTGCCAAAGTCTCCTTTGGATTTTTTCGTTGGAAAAGACATTACAGCAGGAGGACACAGTGATGCAGATAGGGCTACAAAGTTCATTGAATGGATCTAGTTGATACATCAGGCGGTACAAAAATAGTTGGAGAAAAGCTAGGCCAAGTACAAGGCAAGGCATGACATGCAACGATTTGATCATCAATTCAAGGCAGGAGATCAAGTCTAGTTATACATCAAGAAGGAAAGGATGCAAGGTGAAGGTAAAAAGCTTAAACCAATTCATTATGGTCCTTTCAAAATTTTAGACAAGATTGATACTAATGGTTTTCGGATAGAATTGCCTCCATATATGAAAATATATTCAGTTGCAAATGTGGAAAGATTGAGATTTTATGAGCCTCCTATGATCAAGGATCAAGGAGAGAATATTTAGATTCCTACTATCGAAGATTTTTATCCTGAATATATAAACGAGTTGCAAGAAGACACCATATTAGACAAAAGAGTCTGAACTTCTCATCGGGGTGATGTGGAGTATCTTTGAGTGGGATTGAAGGGCACAAATCCAAGTCAGGCCAAGTGGATGGAGACCGGAAATGTGAGGACACAGTATCCTCACTTAGTGACCAACTGATACCAAACTTTTGGTGGTCCAAAATCTTCCAAGTGGGGAGGAATGATCCAGGAGGCTCCCAAGGTCTAGAAAATGCTCAAAAGTGAAAGTTCTCGTAATTGAATGAAACCAATTCCACTGCGACCGATGTGTCACGTTGATTCTGGCCATATATTTAATTTCTCAAATAGGCTCCATATGCAAGATTTATCATACTCTGATCAGATTCTCAAACAGTTAAAAAGTCAAAGGGGTCAGCTGGAAAAAAGTCAATGATGACGTTAGCATGACATCACCAAAGCTAATTCATGATGTTGACATGGCAGAGGCAGGTAATGACATGTGGCGACCTACCACTGATCAGATGATGTAGACACGGAGTAATTGCAGAGTGACACTTATCAAATCTTCAGGCAAATGTAGTGGTGCCACGTGGCCTAGGCATGGGTAGCCATGTGGCACCCAATCATTTGGTGAGTAAGCCATGTTAAAAAGATAGTTTGGGGGGTCCATGGGTTTTGAACCCACGACCTGTCCAAGCAAGCGCCTTGGGGAGAGTCCCTTTGCCATTACACCACAAGTGGGGCTTATTAATGCAAGCCTTACAAATATATTATAAAGACTAAAGTATTGCTATGTGGGGCAGAAAAGGGCTAGGGCTAAGCCCCAGCCCATGGTTATATTATGGAATGTGACCATCCATTAGCAAAAGGGCATGGACGCCTTATTTTTAAACCACCAACACGCAACGTATGGCACCCTCCACCATATATCTTGGAGCTTATCCCCATGAAAGCACGCAAAGGTATCTCCATAACCCACAGGTCTCATGGAACGCACCCAAAACCAGAAGCTAGAGCCTATCTAAGGCCAGCGTGCTACCCAAAGGGCTGGCGCTTGGCCATATGAGATTCATATGACCACTTTGAAGGGGGCGCATGCCCAACCTTAGGGGCTACTCTTTGTATTTTTAAATTTTTGTTACAGAGTGAGTATTTTACCTAAAGTAATGGCCCAGAATTGGGTTTTTGAGGATATTTTGGCCATTTGGAGGGGGATTTGATCCCAAAAAGAGGCCAGATCTTCAGGAGAATTTAGGCTTCTCTTGTTGACCCTAAGACCTATATAAACTGGGACTTTTGGAGCTGGTGGGTAACTTTTTGATGGAGGGAATTTGAGGAGCAACTTATGTATTTTGGCCTTTTCTCATGTTTTGAGAGGCCTTTTTGTCATGTTTGTGAGAGGAGTTTGATGAGGCATGCATGAGTCTAAGCAAGGAGGTCTTGCACAACAGATCTAAAGCATGTTATGTAACAACAAAGAGCCATTGTAAGAGAAATTGAGCATTTGAAGATCAATAAAGAGGTCATCCACTTGGAAGCGGGCCCAGAGACGTAGCCACTCATTGGTGAACTCCGTTATCAAGTTTTTGTTGTCTTTGTCTCCTTTTGTTTTTGGTCATATCTCTATTTTTACAGCATGGTTAATTAATAGTTGAACTCTTTAAACAATTTTAAGCATCTAAATAAGACAATTGTTTATTATTCCTTCCATTTTTGGATCATTGTTGCCCCTTGTTTATGTATTAAGGAAGAAAACGAAGATTAAGGAAGAAGAAAGAAAAAGTATGAAGTGCGTGAAAGGCACATAAACCGAGGAAGGGTCGAAGTGGGTAAAGAAGCAGAAAAGAAGGAATGAGGTAATGAAAAGCAATTCATTGAAAGATAAGATGAAGGAATATAAAGCATCAACAAAGATAGATCGCAAAAAATTCAGCAATAGGAAGAAGACACCAATGGGTGCTTTGGAGCACCTCGCAGAAAAGAAGTAATAAAAGGTTGTCAAAGCCCTTAAAATGTGGTTCATGTGGACCTAGGGTTTTGGAATCTAGGGTTTTGACACCTAGGCTTTGGTCTAAGGTTGTCCAAGAGTCATATAATGTATAACTAAAGGTCTAGAAGAGTTGAGAGGGTTGGTAGTTATTGGTGATTGTTGGTCATTGGTTTTCATTATCAAGAGAGAGAAGTGTTCTGTGTCTATATTCTAGATCTTCAGCTGGGTATGAAGATCAACCCTGCAGTTGGGTGCACAGGGAGGGGAGATAAAGAGCAAGAGAGAGAAGGATCTACAACTAAGTGTGTAGATAGAACTATATGTTTTCATATAATATACCAAGAAACACAGTTATGTGGACGTAGACCTAAGGAGAGGGTGAACCACGTAAATCTTGTTGTTCTTTGTGGTTGATGTTGTGTTATTTTCTATCTATTATATTGTTATTGCATTATTGTTTCCATATTAAAGATAGGAGGTATAAAATAACTTTGCGAAGCTAAGTATAAGACTTTTAAAGAATATATAGATTGCATTGCATTGTTGTTATGGAATCATTTTTCATTCCCTCTGGTTGTAGAAACTTGTGTCCTACAACCCCTCTATTGCTACTTCGGGTGGGACTTCATCTGCTTCGCGGGTGTTGTTGAAAGGACCAATAGTTAGGGTTTTTTGGTGCGTTGTTTGAGTTAAACCCTAGGTATGCCCCTGTGCCAAAAAATGGTTCCATTGTTAGGACCGTGATCCTCTTAAGGGAATGTCAAGGGGGTTTCCATCGAAGAAAGAAATTCAGAACTGGATAGAAGAACAAGAAAGGGACTTCCTCATAGCTCAGAACAAGAACCCTAACATTAGTACAGAAGACTGGTTGGGGAGGTACATATTTACGGATGTGCACAAAATATTCTTTACAGGAGTTCATAAGGAGTTATATGAGTGGTTTTCCAGACTAGCAGACACTCAGTTTGAAATCATATCTAGACCACCTGTGGTTTGGACATCGGTGTTGATCAAGAAAGTCAAGAGATTTGATAACACAGTGTCTAGAGTAGTAGATCTCTGGTTTGATAGCAATATTTGAGGGTTCATTACTGAGTTTGTTATTGACAGAGTGGAATCATATAGTCAAGAAGAGGTATTTCTTCAAGGGACCTAGAGGAAAGTGTCTACACTTCTTGAAGTTAAATATTAAGATGCTATTGCATGAGAAGAATATCCCGAAGATACAGTAATCAGTCGAATTTTAAAGCTAATGTTCAAAAATTCAGGCAACGACTGTGACATAGAGGCTAGACACACGCGCAGTGGGAGATCATTAAGAGAGGTTCCTCTTGAGAACTTGTTTAAGTAGAGTTATGGAGACAAGTGATTCTATAGTGGAGAAGAAACAGATCTAACATACGAAGAGTATTCAGAGTCCGCAAGGGAAAAGGAAGTAGAGACTGAAGAACTTCACCAAGTAGAACCATAAACTTCAAGGACTATGCCAACTGTTGAAGTAAGTATTATTACTCCTCATGTTGTTTTAGCAGCATTAAGTAGCCAGAGTAACCGGAGTAATCAGAGCACTCAAAGTATTGTTACAAGTAGTTTAGTACATACTCAGTCAAGAAACCTATGAAAGTCCATGGCAGATGAAATGAGGCTACTTATTTTTAGAGGAGATGGATATGAATATCCTGACCAGCACTAGTTCTTATGCGAAGCTGTATGGAGCATTAAGTAAGTCACCGACGAAGCTATTAAGAGAGCTCAGTTTAGTACTACCTTGAGGGACTGCGCCCTGAGATGGTATATGAAGTTTGTTACAGGATCCGTACATCCTAAACCACTGAGTGACATGAAGACCCCATTGAGTGCAGAGTTCAAGAAGCCTAAGTTGGAGTCACAATGCATTACAGAGTTGAAGGAAATCAAGCAGAAGGTGACTGAACTTGTTTGGGAATTTGATCAGAGGTTTAGGACCCTAACATGCCATTTAAGTTTTCAGATTCTAGACGAACAACATAAGGAATGGTTCTTCATTGCCATCCTACCACACATTAGAGTTCATATGATGCAACAGAAGTTCGCTTCGTAGGATGAAGCTTTGGATATTTCCATGAAACTAGAAGCAACCCCTATAGGAGAATCTAGTCCAGGTATGAGCTAGATTTTGGATCAACTGACTAGTTTATCTTTACAGGTTGAAGATATCAAGAAAGACAAAGGAAAAGAAAAAAGAGAAGACATCTGGTGATTTAGATGTAAAGAAGAGGGCCATGACAAAGAGCACTGTCCTTTATTTAATGAATACTTGGCCTCTGCAGCACCTAACCCTTTGAAGCAGGCTACTTTACCATGGTGTGAGGTATGTAGAAGTAGACATTGACTTGGTGAATGTTATTATATGCAGAAATATGTCCAGACACCAACCAATATTTATTGCACATTCTGTAAATCTATGGGCAATGATGAGAAGGAATGTAGGGATTATGACCTCATGCATGAAAGGTCAAGGGATACATGTAGAATTCAAGGAGAATTATAGTCAAAAGGAAATGTCGCACAGTTCAATTCCCCAGGAAGAGGAAACTTCAACCCTCGTCGTGGATTCAAAGGAAGAGTATGAGGAGGAGGAATGGCTCGAGGCAAGGTCAGATCATTTGCTATAACTGCACCCATCCGAGACATTTGGAAAGGGATTTTCAGAAGCCTTGTACTACTTACAACTATTGTAATTCATTTGACCATGCAATGTTCGTTGTGGAGCCTGATTATCTTCCTAATTTAGAGGTCTTTTACTTTCAGCCGTGTTTCTACCCCATGAAGTATTTACACCCTAGAAGTATGTACACTCTTCCACGTGGGGGAGTGCAGAGGGAGGGTACCCCCTCTGTGGGGTTCGAG
>SNQJ01S0141405.1:23208-37069 GCA_010110895.2 Picea sitchensis
AAGGTCGCAGATCTAACAATAGAGATTATGTTAGGGTTTTTTGCCCTAGAAGGAAACCCTATTTTATGAGGGAAATGTATTGCAGCTATGTATGTTGGTGATTATTGTATTCTGAGAGAGGAGACTGTGAGAGAAAGAAGAGGAATTTACATCTGGTTTCACTGTAGGTTGTATCCCTTCATTTTTCTAGATAATAATAAAGAAAGGACCTGGCAATTTCTCTAGTGGACGTAGCCCACACTGGGTGAACCACATAAATATGTGTCTCTCTTGTATTGTGTATCTTCTATGTTTTGTTTCCGCATTTGTTTTATTTTATTGCTCCGCGACCCTGTTTTTCTAACATGTCATTGAATATTCTCTAGTATTATTAGCTAAAATTTAGAAAAGACGAGGTGGAAACCAGCAAGTAAAACTGATATTAGCGGAACCTCACGGTGAGGATCTCAGATTTGTTGTTATTACTAGAGGATGCATTGTTATAGGAGAAGACAGGGTGACTCCAGGAAATACCACAGATGGATCAGGGATCAGATGAGTTGTAGAGAAGACACAATTGTTTGATCCAAGGAAAGAAAAGCATACCTTTGAAGAAGCAAGAAGAGAATTTATAGGTGAACATGCTTCTTCATTTAGGGTACAACAAAAATTAATGGAAAGTGAAATTCCTCCAGCATTTGATCAGTCTTCCCTAGCTAGATAAGGAAAGAGGTAAGCAAGCTTATGGACTTCTTGTATACTTGTATCAATGTGATTAAAGATGAAAAAGTTGTGTAGGAACTACAACACCTAATAAGACATTATGAAATTAGGAGAATAGATCCTTTGGTGAGTAGAGTTTTGAATCAAGTATCTAGAAAAAGGAGAACAAGCAAGGAAATACACAGTGCTCAGATTGGATACTACGACATAGACTATGTGGTCCTCAACTTGGGATCATAAGTAAATGTTATGATGAAGAAGACTTTGGCATTGATGGGAAAACCTAAGTTGATTTACTCTCCTATTAGGCTCAGGATGGCTAATAAACAGGCAATGAGCCCCTTTGGAATACTAGAGCATGTCCCTATGGACATCGACGGAGTGAGGACATTTGAATATTTCAAAGTGATTGAGATTGTTGATGATATCTTCCCCTACCTTGCATTTTTAGGAATTGATTGGGCTTTCAACAATTCGACTGTTCTTGACCTAAAAAAGAGAAGAATGACATTTGAAGGTGATGGCCTTAGGGTCACTGCACCTCTTGATCCAGATAAAGGTTGCAGATACACATAATTGATAAGACAAGAAGACCACACATATGAGCTAGTGAACATCTATAAACTGACAATAGGACAACATGATTACATTAATCCTACAACAGATGGAAATCTAATTTGGCGAAGTGAAAGTGCATGCTCATCAAATTCAAAAGAAGCATTGGAAAATTGGCAAAACATAATGTATGAATTCTCTACGCAAAGGTGTGCAAGATTGACCAACGAAGTTCATTGGATTGGCACATAAGTAAGTAATCTTCCTACATTTGATGGATTGAATAATTTAGAGACATGTCTATTTGAATTTGAAGGAATTGTACAAGTACAACAGAGGTTGTTGGCACTAGATGAATCCTTGAAAGAAACACCAGCTAGATGGTGGGAAACGCACAAGAAGAACATCGTGGGGTGGGCACAATGTCACACCTTGATGATAGTGTTCTTTTCAGATCAAGATAAGGATTGCAAAGTTCGATACATAGGTCAGAGTTGTCCTAAGGACCATGTGCGAAGTTGTGAGGAATATTGAAGCAACATTCCTAAATAACAGTGGGTACATAAGTTCATTAGCACCTTGGATACTATGCCTATCAACTGGTATCTTCAAGAAGAACTGTGCTTAGTCACTACAGATTGGTATGGTATGACCCATAACGTTATAGCTACGTTCCTATTTGAAATTCAGTACCCTACAGTAGATCAGGATTTACAAATTGTAAGACAAAGGTATTTGAAGAGGCACCTAACCCCCCTCTTGACCAACAAGAAGATGAATGGTCTGCGCCTATTTAGTGGTTATAGGGTTGTTATAATATTAATTTTGATGAGGATGATGACCCTAGGGATGTAAACATTGAAAAAACTGAAGGACAGAGAGACATGGAAGGGTCAGGGATTGAATTACGTTTTATTGGGCAACCTATTAAAATTAATAAGGTTAATATTGGAACAGAACATACACCTAATTTGGCAAATGTTGGAGACTATTGGGACGATGCTTCTATTAGTAAGATTATAGAACTATTGCATGAGTATCAAGACTTGTTTCCAGCCAAGTTCATAGACATGAAGTGCATTAAAGGGCCCATGGGAGAAATGAAGATTCCTTTGAAACCAGATGCAAGGCTTGTCAAGAAGAGACCTTACAGACTGAATCCCAAGTACAAGCATAAAGTTAAGATTGAATTAGATAGAATGTTGGAAGTAGGAATCATAGAAATTGTTGAAGAATCTGAATGGATCATCTCTATGGTGGTCCAAGATAAGAAGTCAGGAGAAATCAAAATCTGTGTAGATCTAAGGAAACTGAATGATGCATGCTTACATGATCCATTTCCTACACCTTTTACTGATGAGGTTCTAGATAATGTAGGAGGATAGGAATTCTATTCATTTACAAATGGATTTTTAGGCTATCACCAGATCATAATTGCTAAGGAGGAAAAACATAAGACAACATTTGCAACAAAATGGGGCTCTTTTCAGTACACTAAGATGTCTTTTGGGTTGAAGAATGCACCAACCATATTTTCCAGGGTGGTGGTCGAAGCATTTAAGGAGTTTTTACACAATCTTTTGGAGGCATACTTTGATGATTGGACCATTTTTAGCCTACTAAAAAGTCATTTTGAATGTTTTAGATTAATGTTAGATAAGTGCAGGAAATGTCAGATTTTCGTGAACCTAAAGAAGTGTATTTTCTTTTCACCTTTTGGGGTGTTGTTAGGACACATTGTATGTAAGCAGGGGTTGTTGGTAGTTCCTTCGAAGATCACTATCATTGTTGATCTACCTCCTCCTACTTCAGTCAGATAGTTGCACACTGCATTGGGACACACTGGATACTACATAAAGTTTATTGAGGGCTACGCACAGATAACAACACCTATGGAGAAGCTATTAAAGAAATACAGTAAGTTTCAATGGACAAAGGAATGCCAACAGAGCTTCGACACACTAAAGTAGAAAATGGTCACTACGCCTATTTTGGTTTTCGCAGATTGGAGTAAGAAATTCCATGTTCATGTCAATGCTTCATCCATTACATTAGGCTTAGTTTTAGCACAGCCAGGTGCAAGAGAGATTGACCACCGTATAGCCTTTGTTAGCAGGAATATTTCTACATCTGAAATAAATTATACTACCACTGAAAGAGAAGGCTTAGCTATGGTATACGCACTGCAAAAGTTTAGACACTACTTGTTGGGAGGACATTTTAAGATGTTTACTAATCATTCTGCATTAAAGTACTTAGTTAACAAGTCAGTGTTGGGGGGAAGAATATGTAGATGGCTATTATTATTCTAGGAATATGATTTTTAGATTGTGGTCAAGCCAAGGAGAATGAATAAGGGACCTGACCACTTATCGAGGTTAGAACATGGAGAGGAACCTACCAGTTTGGATGATACACTACCATATCCACACTTTTTGTCCATCAGGAAAGTCGATGATCACTTCACCGAGATAGTCTAGTTCATGTCCACAATAATGGAACCTCGTGAGTATACAATCATTCATAAGAAATAATTGGTAGTTCGCGCTGCAGATTTTCAACTTATAGATGGGCAGTTATATAAGATGGGACCAGATGAGATCTTGAGGAGATGCATTATGGAAGAAGAAATACCATTGATTCTTGAAGAATCACATGAAGGCATCACATGAGGACATTATGCAGGGAAAGAAACAACACAGAAGGTTCTCAGAGTTGGCCTTTGGTGGCCCAGTTTACATAAGGATGATAAAGAATACTATGGATCTTGCGATGTATGCCAAAGGATAGGGAATCCCTCTAGAAGGGATGAAATGCCTTTAGCACCTCAATTAACCCTATAGGCATTTGTTAAATGGGATATTGAATTTGTGGGACCTATCAACCCACCAGGAAGGCACAGAGGAGCTCGATACATCATCATCGTTATAGAGTTTTTGACCAGATGGACAAAAGGAAGAGAAGTTAAGGACTGTAGTGCAACTACAGTTGCACGATTCATCTTTGATGATATCATAACCAGATTTGGATGCACGAATATCCTTATGAGTGATCAAGGTACACACTTCATTAACAAAACTATTGAAGCCTTGACTCAGGATTTCAAAGTTCATCATCAGAAGAGCACACCATACCACCCAGAGGAGAATGATACAGTCAAAGATTTCAATAAGATTTTGGAGACATCGTTGACTAAGATTTGCAGTGTTAATAGAGATGATTGGGATTTAAGAATTCCAGCTGTGTTATGGGCTTATCGAACCACTTGCAAAAATTTAACAACGTAGACTCCCTTTAAATTAGTTTATGTCTAGGGGTTAGTAGTACCTATGGAATATTTAGTTCCTAGTTTAAGAATTACAACATTTACAAGTATGGATGACACTGGTGATGTTCAAGAAAGGATCGCGCAGTTGGTAGAATTACAAGAAGATGGGTTTATTGCGGTATTTCACCAACATGTACAAAAAGAATGCGAAAAGGCTTACCATGACAAACATATCAAGAAGAAAGCATTCAAACAAGGAGATTTAGTGCTGGTATATGAAAACAAGTTCATGAAGCATCCAGGAAAGTTCAAGACACGTTATATTGGGCCATTCAAGTTTTTCTATGTTACAAAAGGTGGAGATGCACAATTGAAGAATATTAAAAGAGAATGGAAGGATGGTTTAGTGAATGGGAGCAGGTTGAAGCTGTATTGTGACAACCAGCTGCCTCGCAACTCACAGTAAAAACAGAGGAAGAAGGTTTTAGGTACTAGGTGTAGTTTAAATTGGGTGCCAGACACATAAAATATAGTCTACACATGATAGGGAGGGACAGAGTAGAAATCACAAGATTCTCTGCATAGTCTGTAGTCAAAGTAGTACAAGAGGCTCAATCTTGTAGTGACTCGGGATGAGTCACATGTGAGTGTTGGGGGCCTTTTGGCCCTTGGTTATGTATTAAGGAAGAAAGAGAAGATTAAGGAAGAAGAAAGACAAAGTACGAAGTGTGCGGAAGGCACATAAACCGAGGAAGGGTCGAAGTGGGTAAAGAAGAAGAAAAGAAGGAATAAGGTAAAGAAAAGCAAGTCGTTGAAAGAGAAGATCAAGGAAGATAAAGAATCAAAGAAGATAGGTCGTAGACAACTCAACAAGCGGAAGAAGACAAAAATGGGTGATTTGAAGAACCTCATGGAAAAGAAGAAAGAACAAGTTGGCAAAGCCCTTAAAATGCAGGTCATGTGGACCTAGGGTTTTGGCATCTAGGGTTTTAGAACTAGGGTTTTGACACCTAGGATTTGCTCTAAGGTTGTCCAAGAGTCATGTAATGTATAAATAAAGGTCTAGAAGAGTTGAGAGGGTTGGTTTTTATTGGTGATTGTTGGTCATTGGTTGTCATTGTCAAGAGAGATAAGTGTTTTGCATATGTATTCTGTATATTCAGTTGGGTGCACCACAGGGAGGGGAGAGAAAGAGAAAGAGAGAAGGATCTGCAGCTAAGTGTGCAGATAGAATTGTATGTTTTCATCTAATATATCAAGAAACACATTTTTGTGGACGTAGCCCTAAGGAGAGGGTGAACCACATAAATCTTGTTGTTCTTATGATTGATGTTGTGTTATTTGCTATCGATTATACTGTTATTGCATTATTGTTTCCATATCAAATATAGGAGGTATAATCTAAATTCATGAAGATAAGTGTATGACTGTTACAGAATATTTAGATTGCATTGTTTTTTTGTTCTGGAATCATTTTGCATTCCCTCTGGCTGTAGATACATGTGTCCTGCAACCCCCCTATTTCTACTTCGTGTGAGACTTCATTTGCTTCGCAGGTGTTTCCGAAAGGGCTAGTAATTAGGGTTTGTTGGTGCGCTGTTTGATTTGAACCCTAGGTCTGCCCCTGTGCCAACACTTCTTCTTGGGGAAATATAATGGCTTCTGCAATTGAATCCTCACTAACTTCCAACTGCAAATCGCCTATTTTGGCCCTAGCACCATCAAAGGTCTGTGCAAAATCTTGAGCGACTTCGAGGTTAAAACCTTCAAAGGACCTTATAAAATGAACCCACCCAAAGATAGCGATATCATAAACAACGTCATCGTGGGAGAGCAAGGCTTGTGAGCCATTTGACTCTATCCTCACCACAGGGGCCATGGGTTTGGTCACGATATACCAGCATGAGTAGCGAAGAGGGATGTATGCTTGAAACCACCCGATATGAAGGATGAGATTTACATTTTCGAAGGTGACCTGATAATTAAGGCTTCGAGAGAAATCCACCATAGCCACCACTTAGGTTGTTGAGTGAATGTTGAACCAGAGGAAAAGAATAATTGAAAACTAGCTCCTCTATTGACAACTTAACCCAAAAACAAATCACCACCACTGAGGCAATGAATGTGCGCTTAAGGAAGCAGGATGAAGGAATAATTTTTTCAGATCATGGCTGATAGTCCTATACAACAATGATTAGACTACGATATGACAATATGGGATAACATTCACATTTCAAGTTATATCAAAGTTTGAGTTTTATGAATGATCGTGGAGGTGTTAGGTGATAATTAACACTCCAAATGTATTAAATGACTACGGCATGCCCCAATGGTGACCAACTCATATGCTAATGGTAAAGACACCATTCACAAAATGATAAGCTCAATACCCTCTAAGGTTCTTAAGATCACTTGGTTCTCTAGGTACTCATCCAATTTCACATAGAGAAACTTTAAAATTTGTATGATGTGTTCAAAAAAAGTTTGTTTCAATTTCATGCTAAAACAATCATGAAATCGAACAAGAAAAAAAGAGAGATTTAATGAAATAAATGAAATCAAACACAAAGCTAATCAAGCGAATGTTTCAAAACAAAATCATAATTGAAGTCTTCGCAGACACAAAGAGGCAGCTATAGAAAATTTTATTCCATTAAAACTCTGTTTTAAACATTGATAAAATCAAAATGAAAATATTGCTGCCAACAATGGAGACACGATGGGAGAAGTTATTTTTGCATCATCATAACTTTATATCAAGGAAAATATAACTCGGATAGTCACTAAAAACAATTAAAAGGCAGATCAAGCATTTTGACATTAACTTAGAAAAATAACACAATCATACTATCGAATAAAGTTCTGTCCAAAAATTGTAATCCAAAAATTTGTTTCGATCAAAGGGGTAGTGATATTTATACAAGTAACTCAAATACCATTGACAGGGCCACTACTGCCAGTAGGCATTTATAGCCTCGGTGGGGATGTCATTTAACCCTCTCCATTACTTCAATCCCATCCAAAATTCGTCCATCTATGATAAAAATATCTTGATATCCGATCAATTTAAAAAAATACAGGAGGATCTTTGAACTCGACATTGCTTCGTTGCCAGCAGGCCTATTCAGTACCCCGACGAAGTTGTCTTGGTATCATGTGTGAATTTACCCACTGCCAACAGACCTGTTCAGTATCTCGACGGGTTTACAAACAATTCCCACACATTAAAGTGCTTCCAACTCTCTATAATTGTTTATAAAATTTTCAGAAACTTCATGGTAATGAGATAGAGGGGTGATACTAAAGATTCCACAGCCAGGAAACCATAAGATTGATCAGTGATATTTTTTTTCTTTCTTGGAGAAATGATCATTTTCATCATGATTTGTACATTTAGATTTCAATCAATAAATCATCTCAGGAATGGGGAAGTGCTTTAAGTTGATCTCATTAGAATAGGGACGACGTAAGAAGTTTTAAAGATAGTCTTATTTCCTTGAGACTTCAACAAAAATTGGGAACAATGATTTGACAAAGACTTATCATAACTACTTTGAGTTTAGAAATTAATGTGCAGATGCATTGAATTGTTTCAACTACTGCTAGTGAATGATCCATTTCCCTTTAATAATGACTGATGATTCAGAAAAAATTATTAAAGAAACATAAAAGACGAAAGAAAATGAAAAAAAAAATAAAACCAAAGAAAAACATAAGCTACAGATATTTATAGGAGGGAAAATATGATTTCTCTTAGGCGAAGTATTTCTTGAGAGACTGACCATTCACTAGAAAAGTGTTTGGTTGTCCCTCTAAGTTGTGTGAAATAAAAGAACTAGGACCCAATTTTTCAGAAATGACAAAAGGCCCCAGCCACAGGTTTTGAAATTCGGTATGTTCTCCTTTATTCTCATGTGCTTTTTCCCATTTGAAGACCAAATCCCATACATCAAAATCTCTTTTTGAGGATGAAATTGCATCAAACCAAATTTTAACAATTTGTTGATGCTGTTCTAATTCTTTTTAGCTTGTGTCCTTACTTCTTCCAATTTTAGTAAAACACTTATCTGATTCTCTAAAGGGGAGCATTCTTCTTCCTGGACTTTCTGTGATAATTGCAGAGAAGGGAGCAATACGTGTGGAGGAAGTATGGATTATCTTCTGTAAACAAGAAAGAAAGGAGAATTATCGATGGAATCTTTAATAGTGATTCTATCAACCCAAAGGGCCTTGTACAATGCATTGTGCAAATTTTTATGATTTTTCGACACTGTTCTTTTAATTATTTTGATCATATTTTTATTTGTTGACTCAAACAAACCATTTCCTTGGGAATAATAGTTGGCATAATATTTTATCTTAATCCCTTTTTCTAAAGAGAATAAATTCATATCCAGGGAAGAAAAATAAGAACGTTGTCGAAAAATAAACACTCAGGTATTCCAAAACAAGTGATAATATGAGAGTTTAAAAAAGAAACTACCTAACTCGTGTTGACTATCTTTAATGGTAAGGCCTCAGAATACCTCGTAAAATAATCTATTTCCATAATAATGTACTTGTGTTGCTATGAGGAAAGTGGATTAATCGGTCCTATAATATCCAGGCCCCACTGCTGAAATGGTGTGTCCACCGTGACAGGTTGTAAAGGGAAAGCAACCATTTTTACCTGTCCTATAGCCTTTTGAGAGATTATACATTTGCAAGCCAAAGTATGGGAATATTTAAATAAAGTGGGGGAATAGTAGCCAACCCTAAGTACTTTGTGGGTGGTTGTATCTCCACCAAAGTGACCCCCGACATCGTTGGAATGAAGTTTGGCTAACACCTTTTCAGATTCTTCTTTTTTCTAGGCAACGCAGAAAAACACTGTCAATTTTTTTTTGAAACAATATATCATTAATTAATTGAAAAGACATAGATCTAATCCTTAGTCCTCTTCTATTTTTTGGATCAATTTTATTAAGAGCAGTTATGTGCAGTAAATAAAATCTGATATTATCATACCATGAATTAGACACAATTTGTGTACAACAGATTTGTGTTTTGTTATGTAGATTTGCAACTTATGTGTTTATTTGATTTTCTGATTTTTCAACTGAATCACCTACCAATTTGCAAAGGCCTTGACCTCTAACAATTTGTACAGGCACTATTTTGAGATCATACTCATGAAGTGATGTCATCCAATTTTCCCTTTTCTCCGCTAGCTCTTTTTTCACTAACAAATTTCTTACATCAAGGTAAGGAACACCGACTTTTGTCCTGGATTTCAAAAGGTAAGACTTGAAATTTTTGACTTCTTTGAAAAAACGTATGCTTGATGATCTACTGTGAGGTAATTTAATTCTTCTCCTTTAAAGGCAGAGCTCACAAATGAAATAGGTATCTCATTGTTTTCAACATTTTTCTATGTGAGCACAACAACATAAGATATGTCGGATGCAAATGTATACAATGTGAAATCCTAAGACAAATAAGGACTCATCAAGGAGGGTTCTTCGGTTATAGATTTTCTAATGGAATTAAAATATTGATTCTCTTGTGATCCCCATTTGTACAGAACATCATTTTTTATCGGGTTTTGTAGAGGCCTAACCATCTCATAAAAACTTGGGACAAATTGTCTAACAAAATTTATTTTACCAAGAAAGGATTGCATTGATTTTTTGGAAAAAGGTGGAGGAAGGTTGGAAATGGATTGAGTTCATTCAGGGTCAATTATCATTCCATATTTAGAGACTATAAATCCAAGTAATTTTCCTTGTTCTACTGCAAAGACTGATTTCTTAAGATTGAGTGAAATACTGAATTTGCGACATCGTTCTAACACAACCCTAATATGAGACATGTGATCTTTCTTATTCTTCAAAAAGATGGTGACATTATCCAATTAGAGAACAACTGACTGATTAATAAGGCCACAAAAAGAAATGTCCATTTCCCTCTAGAAGGTGGCCCCGACATTAATCAGTCTGAAAGGCATTTTTCTATAGGCGTAGGTTCCCCATGGGGTACGAAAAGTGGTTTTAAACTAATATGATGGGTACATAAGGACCTGGTTATACCCTAAGAAACCATGTAATAAGTATATCCTCTCGGAACGAGATACTTGTTGAAAAATTTGTTCCATTGGGGGAACAGGGAAATTGTCTTTATCAGAGGCTCGGTTCAAATTGCGAAAGTCAACACAAAGTCGAATTTCCCCATTTTTCTTCCTTACTAGGACTAACTTGGATACCTACTGAGTATGCCGGACTAGAAAAATGATATTGGCGGTGAGTAATTTATTTAGTTCCTTTTTAACGGTGGGTTCCAATTTAGGATGCATTTTTCTCAATTTTTGCTGAAAAGGTTGGGTTTGGGGTTTCATGGGGATTACATGTTGCATTATGTTTGGATCGAAAGTTTTTATATCATCATACGTCCAATAAAACACATCTTTGAATTCTTTGAATAATTTTATGAATGCAGATCTCTCTTGTTGAGAAAACCCTTTTCCCAAATTGATATTTTGAGGATTATCTTGCGTTCCTAAATTTACAGTTCCATACAGTAATGAGGAACTATTCATTTTGCAGTTGACTACCCCTCTAAACTTGTCATGTAAATCATAATTTTTTTCTAATCTAACAACAAATTTGGGGATAGATTTTACCATCTCAGATGATACTTTCGCAGAACGAGGGTCAGATATTACCGTGAAATCTCGGAGGTTTTCAATGTGGGTTCTTTCATCGATTATTGCATCTTGGAAGGTGTCTTCCATATGAAGAAAATTGGTTATCTTTTGATCGTCATCGAACACCCGCCAATTTGTGATGTTGTCGGGAATTGATGGACTAAAACAAAATTCAACCGAGAATGCATTAGGAGAAAGACCCTCAACATGCAATAATTTTGAGGAAACATTGGCTAATAAATCAGCTTTCGAATTACTCGACCTAGGAATGGAATTTATATTAAAAGAGAGAAATTTATGTATTAAACTCCATACCTTGGTTTGGTAGTTTTTCAAATGGGGTGATAAACAATGTATCGCATTTCTGACCTTCTTGACTACGATTTCAGAGTCAACGAATACTACCAAGTTTTTCATGTCAAGATCCAATGCCTTCTTTAGTCCCTGCAGAAGTGTTTCATATTATGTTGTATTGTTAGTACATTCAAATTCCAATAGACAAGCAATACATGTTTTATTACCTCTGGGATCGATCAATACACAACTAGTGCCTGCCCCTTCCCGGAATTTTGATCCATCAAAGTATAATGACCTACAATGTTTGGTTTACTTTTCAGAGCTATCATCTCAGTATAGGCTGATATTTCAGATTGTTGTTCTGGATCGGTGATGGAGGATATTTCAGTCATGAAATTTCCAAAAGAAGTGTTCCTTCCCTGTGCCTCAATTGTAATTCAACAGTAGTAAAAGGCTCATTGGGATCGTTTAAATTTGTAAGAGTGTACTTGAGGTAACATTCTTTGTTTATCCTGATTTTGTTAGGATGTCCATTCTCTAGAAGCCAAAGATGCAACCAATCCGTAGAAAAATAACCGTGTAACTACTCTGACCAATCTCTACTAAAAAATAAACCACAAACTTTGGGAATGTCAACAACAATAATATCAATTACTTGGTGGACCTTTGGGTTAGATGACAACCTAATCAACACATTTTTAATTTCACCAATGACCTTGACATTAGTTCGATCTAACTGAATGATATTTAAATCAGGAGGTTTTACTTCATCATTAATTTTATGACATACAAATAGAGGCATTACATTCGATAAGGCGCCAGAATCAACCATGCAGTTATGTACATTGCTGTTGAAAATTTTGAAAGTTAACAAAAAAGGAGGTACATTTTTTCGTGATGAGACAATAGAGTTCTGCTAATTTTTTATGGTTGTGCCTGAAATAGTCTGATACAAATTTCCTGCAGTTTTCTCTGATATGTCCCTTTTATCCAGATTTTTAGATGATTTTTTACTGGAGACATCTTTTGTTTTATTTGGATCATTATCTGTTGATTTCTTACTGATTGAGTCATTCCTTTTATTATTTTCAATTATACTTTGGAGCATTTTCTGTAGGATAAGAGGTAATTTAAGTAATTCAAAAACTGATATATTTTCTGTTATTTTTTTAAGATCTTCAACCAAATCATATTCTAAAACTGGAGAAACATGATTTTGTTTAGTTTCTATTTGTTTTGGCTATTTGGAAAACACATTCCTACTTGTTTCGGGTGGAGGTTTTCTTTGAACTTTACTTAGAGTGTTATAAGGATGGACAATTTCAAAATTTTCTTGAAAGATGATGTCCGACAAATGTTCAAAAACGAGAGGAGATGAGTCATCCTCATTAGGTGGTTCCTCTTCACCCATGTCATCTTGATTTTCAGGAGGTGCAGAAACAATGTTATCATGTGCTTCCAGTATCACTTGCAAAGTGTACTGTAGTCCTTCAAAGTTTAGACCTTATGTGGTCGGGTTTGGCTGGTTTGGAGGAAAAGGTTTTCTGAAAGGTGGTCTAAAAACTCCTTTACTTGTAGATGCCTCCTCAACGGATATTTTTAAATCTACGACCTGATTGGATAATTTCTGGAAAGCTTTCTGCAAACTTTCCAAGTCTAATGTCTCTTGTTGATTTTTAGTTTGAGGAGGTCTAGTGAGAATTTCTATTTTCTTTTTAGAAGATGAAGTTGTTTCAGCCTCACTATTTAAACTATCTTTTAAACTCATAATGTCTTTCTCAATAAGGATTACCTCCTAAAAGGCTTCTAATAATGTGTTCTTTTTGGACCTTTTAACCCATATAACTATATTTTTATGTAGGGCCTTAGTGTAGTATGCAACAATCAAGTTTTTCGCAGGCATAAAATCTACAGAGATTTTGTTTTTTAATGTCAGAAATCTCTGGTTGAAATCCTTAAATTTTTATTTAGGGTTCATTTTCATACTAGAAAGTTCCATTACCAGAACTTTTGGAGTTTTATCATCTCCAAAATTTTCTAGAAATAAGGTTTCAAAATTATCCCAAGAGACGATGGTTTGGGGTTGTTTCGAAAAATACCATGTTGAGGCATTTACCTCAAAAGTGTAAGGGAATAACCTGCACATGACATCCTCGTGTTTGATGCTCCGGAGCCTAACAACTAACATGAATTTCTTGATGTGATCCTCAGCAGATTGCTTCGAATCTGGGTCAAATTTGGGTAGCCACTTTTCTAGATGTTTGGGAAATGGGTGTTGGGGTCCAGGTATTGACACGACATCTTGATTGAGCCTGTTGGTTGTGGAGCCTGGTTATCTTCCTGATTCAAAGGTCCTT
>SNQJ01S0141405.1:37119-48067 GCA_010110895.2 Picea sitchensis
TTGCTTTCAGCCGTGTTTATACCCCATGAAGTATTTACACCCCAGAAGTATGTACACTCTTCCATGTGGGGGAGTGCAGAGGGGGGGTACCCCCTCTACGTGATCCAGGGGGGATATCCCCCTGGTTGGGGGGTCTGGGGGAAAGTGAGCCCCCAACGGGGGTTTGAGGGCAGCGTCCCCCAATGGGGGTTCGTGGGCGAAGCCCCTGAAGGAAAAATTTCCTTGTAAATGTATATTTTAATTTCATTGTAAATCTGGACCGTTCATTATAAGGTCGCAGATCTAACTGTAGAGATTATGTTAGGGTTTTTTTCCCTAGAAGGCAACCCTCTTTTATGAGGGAAATGTATTGTGGCTATGGTTGATTGTGAATATTGTATTCTAATATAGGAGACTGTGAGAGAAAGAAGAGGAAGTTACAACGGGTTTATTGTAGGTTGTATCCCTTCATATGATGGATAATAATAAAGGAAGTACCTGGCAATTTCTCTAGTGGATGTAGCCCACACTGGGTGAACCATGTAAATTTTTGTCTCTATTGTATTGTGTATCTTATGTGTTTTGTTTCCACATTTGTTTTATTTTATTGCTCCACGGTCCTTTTTTTCTAACAAAGCCAAGGTATGGCAGGATTATTTTGGTTTTCCATGGGATTCGGTGGAGTTGAAGGTTGATATCGTTTAGACAAAGAACCGCGCTCGTCTGAGGATTCCTCTCTTGAAGAGGGTGGTGAAGAACTAGGTGGGGATGGTTGGAGACCATATCCCCAAACACCTAGGATTAGTGCTTCAGAAGGATCAATGATATTACTGTCTAATATGGTATCGGACAGACCAGTGTCAAGAGGTTGTTCTTTCATATTGGAGAAATCAAGAGGTTGATTCAGTTGTCTACTAGGTTGTCTGATTCGGGACAAATCACTTTGAGTTCTCAAAATCGACTAGCAAATAATTTCATGTAAATCAATCCCATGGAGAACTGGTGTCACTGGCTCGAAGGGAATGTTAGGAGTAGTGTTTGAGGTAGTAACTGGGTCAAGTGTAACATTACGGTCTGAGCGACTATGCGTCACGACAGGACAACGATTGTTTGGGGGAGTCTTACAGCCTCCTCCTGCCATCAATGACTCTAAGGCCCTCCTTCTAGTGCCATTTGTTGACGGGCATTTATGACATACCATAAATGGGAAGGGAAGGTCCAAAACGGGGTTGTCTATTTAACCCAATCCGTTTGGAATAATCTACCCTAGTGATTTTTATGGCCTCGTTAGCCAACTAGGATTCTAAAATAACTAAAATATTTGAACTAACTAAAGGTACAATTCTATCAATCGACACATTCATTACAATTTATTAACTAACAATGATTATGTACAATAGATATATACAATTACAAGGTTTAATCAAAGCCTTGTGAAAATAATTGTTTTCAACTATTGAATCAAAACAAGATTAAAAATAAACAAAACTATTCTAGTACTATAACTGACAAACTAATAAACAATGAGTGAATAAGACTGTAAATGATATAACTATAATGGACAAAGAATTTAACATTTAATTGATGCAATCACTATTCATTCACAAATCAACACAATAAATAAATAATAAATTAACTAACCTTACACTAATTAACAGTACTTAAGCTAGATTTGTCTCTCTATATTTGTATAAGCTCCACTTAACCCGTGTCAAGTATAAATCTATGACAAAAGAAAGAATGATACTTTCTGGAAAAAAAACTCAAAGAAGTCTTTTATATTCCGGAATGAATCTATGATGACATAATGAGAAATGATTTTATAACATGTGACTTTTAGAATGTCCAATAACTAAAAATGAAAGAAATTCCAACTCTCAGTAAATGGTATTACCAACTACCTAGCATTAGATCTAAACTCAAAATTCTTGGATAGGTGAACAATAATAGATATCAACATAACCAAAATATAATGAATCATGTAGAGAAAAACATAACATGAAATATTATATGCATATCAGACTAAAGCTAGTTCTATACAAATAACATTTCACATCCAGAAATTACATGAGAAGACAATGAAAACATTGCACAGTCTACAAAAGGACGAAAGAAACAAAGTAAACTGTATCCCATATAGTTTCAAAAAAATAAGTCCATCATATGGTCCAGGAGGAATTTCCCCTATCACCAGGAAAGTAGTGTTATTTAAACAAGTTCCCAATATGTTCCTCATATCATGCAAGGTAGAGACAAATCTTTTTAAATAATCTTTTACTAAAACAAAATAACAAAAACAATAATTATGTTGAAGTCTTACAATCCACAATGGTTACATCATTAAACATTGTTTTTCAAAAATGAAAATTACAAGTCCATTATACGCTCAACCTATGAATCATTCCACTAATCATAGCACATCGACCTGTTGTTCACCTGAGTCAAGGAAAACAAAATCTAAATTAGAAAATAATCAAATAAATAATTTAAAAGACAAGCTATAGAATCTTCGATTTAATAGCTGGTCTAAATAAAAACAAAATCAAAACGAATTCATTTATTATTCAAACAAAATCCAATTGTAAATTATAAGAAAACTATTTACCAATTAAAAATTTGAAAGAGAAACATCATACAAATTTGATTTTATAATGACATTGACACTGGTGGAGTTTTTAATAACCACATTTCCTGATCTCTTGAAACTCTTATTGGCCTTGTGTAAATTCGATAGAATTAAATCCATGAGATCTGTTGTTCCTGAGTTTATACTTTAAGGCTCTAAAGTATCCCATCAAGGCATCCGAAAAGATAAAGAGAATTAAGGGGTAATAATCAATTGTGAAAGGTAAATCAGAGTTGGTTTCTCAACTATCTCTGTCTAGCTTCCCATTGTTCTTGGATGCTGATATCTCTCTCGATAAATACCCATGAACGTTCTAATTTGAACCGGGTAGTTGTTGTTTGCAGGATAGTGTTAAATAAGTTCAAAACAATGCTAGTTTGATATTGAAGGCAAGGTTCTATGTTAGGCTTTCTATTATTTGGGACAGTCATGGGGAGTAAAATTTTATTGAATTATAAAATGTTTAAAGATTTGTTGTTTCAGTTTTGAGGGATGAAATAGAAAAGGAGTTTTGGAACTCAAAATAATAACACAATAACAACACAGGTCATTTCCTATACTTGAAATAATTTGAGAATAGTAAAATAATAACAAAGTAACGTTGTCAAAAATATGAGGCCTTAATCATGAAAGAATCTCATATCATAATAGAAGAAGGAGAGAAAAATGAGATTTCTAATGAAGTATAAAATATAACCATCCAAATGACCTACAGGTCTTGAAACTGTTGATAGAAATCACAGAGGAAAAACTGTAGATGATTAGATAATCAAATAAATTCAATCTACAACAGAAGTTTGAGTTAAACTATAGCTGATTATTCATTAGAAAGACATGAAAAGAAATATGTTGAAAGATATTGAAAACAGAGTAAAGGACCACATAGCTTCAAGTTGACAGAATTTAGAATCTCTTATGCATTATCTATATCACTGTAAATCAGAAAACTTCTAATACAATTGGCTCCCAAAAAACAAAAATCCCTTTCTCAGTCTTGTGAAATTATTTTTATACATGATCAACAAACTTTTTTTCTATTGGTGATTAACTAACTTCCGAAGACTAACGGTTATATGAATGTGAAATACTGAACCATTTATATTTCTATCTTTATCTTCTTTGATTAACTTCGATGATGAAATTTTCAAAATAATACTTTATTTCTTTGTTGATGAAACTCCTTCTGTTTTGAGACAATCAATACATTTTCCTAGGAGCTGCACCAACGCCCTAGGAGCCTCTGGAATATCTTTCGCCTCAAATAGGAAGAATTTTCTCTGTAGTCTTGGTAGACGGTCATCAACTATCTTTCCTGTAAACTCAATAGTTTGTAACTTTAAATCTGGCTTCACCATCCACCTGTTAATCTGTGTAACATCAATTACCTTTATCTGTGAGATTTCTATTTGAATTTCATTCAGATTCTCCTTGAAATTTAATTGATGCCTTCCAATGTTGATTTGTCCCAATAACCCAGGACAATTGTCTCTTCCAATGTTCAACGAAGCCTTATCTAGAAGATCGAAAATTGCTTGGCAATCATCGTTAACCTCTTTGGTTATTCTCTTGTTTTCGGCAAGGCTTTCCTCCGAAACCTTGAGTATTATATCCCCTTTGATCTGCTCTGAAACATATAAATTTTGAGTCTTTCTGATCTTCTCTTTTGTTGAAAGAGTCACTGCCTTTTGAAAAGTGGTTCTGGCTACTTTTGCTTCCCTCTCCTTTAATAGGATACTGTTGAAGGATTTTCTTGTCTTCTGAAAGTAATTCTGAATAATTTCTAGCTTAGAAATCAATCCCTATTGATATTTTTCTATTTTTGCATGTATTTCCAATGCCTGGGCTTGGAAAGTTTCCATCTCTACCACTTGATTTTGGATTGAACTCATCTTCTTCTGTAATTGTTTATTCATTTCTTCCTGATGTAGGACCTATGTTTGAATGGCTTGTATCTTCATGTTCGCTTCATTTAAGCTTGTTCTTAGTATTTGAATCTCCTGTATGTCACTGGTTCTTGCTCGTTCTAGCCCTTTGCTTATTTCCAGACTGATACTTCTTTTAGTCTCCCTTAATTGAATTTGTAGCTGGGCTATCATTTGGTCTTTCTGTTGTAACCTAATCCTCAAATTGCTTACAGAGTGTAAATTTGCTAATGCGAAGGCTCCCATTGTGCCTGCTATTTATGTAGCGAATTCCCCCTCTCCAAGATTTTGTCCATCTACGATGATCTTATGATTTTTTATCATCATGTATCCACTTAGATGCATTTCCTGTTTCAAGATAGCCCTTCTCTTTTTACTGAAAAAATAATCGAATGAAGGAATTTCGTCTCTAGAAATAGGTTCGAGATCACTAACATATAGAGCTCGCTCTTGGGGGTTTCTATAGGTAGACTGCAATGGGGTCAAAGAAGTATTAGGGCTTCCAAGCTTCGTCGATACCATTCCTCTTATTTTTTCGGGAAAATTCTCAGGGACTTCTGGAGATGTTTCCAACTCCTTTCCTTTCCCTGACTTTGAGTTCTTGATTTGTAGAACTTCTATTCTTAGTGAAGGCATTTCAGTCTCCTTCAAACTTTCCTTTGTATTTGCTTTATCCTGTGCATTTGATTCAAAACCTGGGGGAGGTCCTTCCTTCTCTGGAGGGGGAATCGTGTATTGACCTTACAATATCTTCGGTAAACAACTTCACTTATGGATTTGGAAGGTCATAAAACCAGTCTGTAAGTCCGGTGGTAATGCTCGTACTCTATTTAATACTTCCTCATAAGTTTTGACCTCTTTGAACATATCATCATAAGCGGACCTTTCGTGTTCATAAGTTTTCATACCACAATGTATCAGGTGTTTGTTCACAATTTGATAAGGGTCATGCTTTCTGTGCTCAATATTTACCATTTTTATTTCTTTGAGCGCTTCTGCTTCCACCTTGTAATGGCCCAAATTTACTAATGAAAATTTCTCGATATGCACAGGGAAGATTGGCCAGGATTTATTTTGATCCACCTTTAGCTCTATTCCAATACCGCCTTTCACTATTTGGTGTGCTACGTCCCTCAATATCAGTCTGTCTGGGAGAAATTTTGGAAGTGCATGAGGAGGGACTGAGCACCCATAAACCCTGATGTAGGAGAAACTTTCTTCAATGAACCAGTCGGCTATTGCCCTGAGGTTTTTTGAGATTGTCTGAGAGATGCGAGGTGGGTCACAACCATGAAGCATTTTATGCATTGGTATTATTATGAAATGAAAAACCTTGTAAAATAATTTTTTTGCGTTTTCTTCCCACAACTTTGAATGATACTCGTGAATGGGTTGGGGGCAAGTTATGTTCCAGTTCCAATTCATCAGAGGGAACGGAGTCAAAAAAAAATGGCGTCCATTATGTATGCCAACATGTAAAAGGCCACTGGTTGACCTTGGGATTTTGCGGCTTTGTAATTTGAAACCTCTTTGGCCAAGTTATCGGATAAAATCTTGCTCCAATTGAAACTATATCCTTCTGATGCCTCCTCTAAAAAGGGTACCCAATCTGCAGGAAAATGACAGGGGTTCTTTTTGCCAAAGAGTCTGCACAACATCATGGCTACATAAACCTTGTATTCATTCAAAGATGTGGTGGCATAATTTCCGTGAGTGTCGGCCCTAAATTTTGATGGACATCTCCACCATCCTTTGATTAAATCAGGATAATTTCGGTCTGCCTCAGTACACTCCTTCCTTTGAAATTCAGCTATAAACTTGGCATTGTAAATATATTTAGGATTGGGTGAGAGTTTTTACATTACTTGGATATGTTCAAGTTTGAATGAGCCAATAACGATCGACTGATCATTTAGAATACTTCTTGTCGGAATATCAACCTTCTCTAGAGCCCAACTGATCATGTCATTGTACGCCACGAGCTGTGGGCGTGCTGGAATCTTGTGAAGCTCGGATTCGGCTATGTCCCGAAGGTGATTCTCGGAATCATTTGGGGAATTTTTGATTTCATAGTCCAGAATTTCATAGATTTGTCTCCAGGATTTGATTGAGTCGATAGCATGTGGTGTTGTGTCGGATATGATATTTGCCTCTAGACTACAAATATCAGTTGTATCTTCACTCTTCATAGGCGCTTTCTTTGGTGCCATGACTTTCGTATCAGAATGAAAACTTGTCACATAAGAGAGGTGTATGAGTTTAACTGAATGTGTCTTACACCTGATAGCATGAACCAGGATAAGTTACAAAACATAGACCTTTAATTCTCTTTTAACTCATTTAATGGTGAAGGTACTGATGCAACCGACAAGAACTTAATACCTTAAATGCAGTGAATATTTCTGAGATACGCATTAGTGTCACATGAGTCATCAGTTATTCGTTATTAATGTGGCCATATTTCGGCAATCCCAGATTCAAAACTCGAAAGATTTCATTCAACAGTACCGAAAATAAGAAAAAACCTAAGAAGTTTAATTACCGTTAATCATGTTTTTAAAACATAGTTAGTTCATTTTAAACGTTGATTATGATTCAAGACTTCACGTTTTGGGGTTTCGGGGATCGTGAATACATGAGGTATGTCATCGCTAAACACCGATTCCTGAAATTGTGAAATCACGATGAGATTAGGTTAGGATATAACTTTCGTATTAGTAACTTAATTAATCAAGATTAAAAACTAACTTCCATTCTTTCGGGAAATCGGGGATCGGGATTTTGTGATTCAATATGTATGGAAAACATATTTTTTTGAGTAGACCTGAATCCCAAAAGGTTTTTAAAAATGTTAATCAACTCCTTTAGGGTTTAAATTACCTTGGTTAAAAATAACTTTATGGAATGCACGTCGGGACTTTTAAAACACTTTTGGTTTTTTGCCTTTGATTATTTAAAGAATAAAGCTTGTCGGGACTTCGGTACTGGGCTTTTGGAAATGATAGTGAGGGTTATGCTTTATGAAAAGCCGAAATCCGAAAAAGGAAAGTTTTAGTCTTAGAGATAAAAAACTTTAAAAACGGTTTCAACATAGGCTCCAATTGGGGACCTCGTCTCCTTGTGGGGCGAGGAGAACGAGTAGACTTAGTGCCTTTATTAGGTAAATGGAGTCTTTACTTCTGAAAAGATTTTCAAAACTCCCATGCATTGTAAACTATGCTGCAACCCCATTCATGATCTTCTCCTTCTCACTACTAATTTTAGGTCTGCTTTAAGATGATCAAAACAATCCTAGGAAATCCAACAGATCTTCCGGCTTTTGGCTTGCATCAAATGACGTAAATTTCATGCTTTTAATCAGGGAGCCCTGTCTGAACTTGGGATGAAGATCCGGTTTCGAAAAGGCTAGTAACCAGAGTAGAGTAAAATTTACGTATGATAGCCTTATAGATACCTCATATATTGCTTCACTACCAGCGAGCTTGTTCAGTACCCCAATGAAGTTATCTGTCCCTTTTTACTGAATTTCCTTTAACCACTTCGAATCATAATTATGCATTTAAATGTTGAGACGAGGGCAATCATTTATGAATTTCCTTTCATCATCTTTTTGGACTAGATGGGGGCAATCAAATATGAATTTCCTTTCACCATCTGTCTTATATTTTACTTTTTGAACACGAAGTGGGGGAAATCAGTGGTACCAAGTATACCAGGGATGATACCTGTGTAAAATTTGCAGTGGAGGTCTGTCAACTTGCTTTGATTACCCCGGACCAACCTTCTCTTAACTTTCAAAGCACCATAGCCTGCAGGGAAAATGGGAAAGATTACTTCCAGGGGCCTTCCTTCGAGCAAGCCTCAATCCTTAGAAAAATGTTAAAAAACCTAGGAGAGTCAAGATCAGCCTACGCATAACTTTGTTTAGTCGGAGAGTGAGGAGTTATGAGGATTGGCTTACCTTTTAAGATCTGTTTTCCAACTTCCAAAGCTAAGACGTAATCTCTTCTCCCTCTGTGGGAAACCCGGAAAGATGCTTGGTTTTTTAAGAAGGCAAAACGGAGGGTAGAAAGGGGCGACGGAGAAAGACCTAGAAATCAAAAAATAGGGGTCATGGATTAAACCCAACTCTTGGAACCCTTTATCGAAGATGCTTTACTCTCTTTTCTTATTTTAATTACCTCTTATCTTTATCTAGGTGAAATTCTTAGGACCCAGAGTAAGAACTCATTATTTTAGTGACATATCACACTTACAAGACCATCACTGCACTTTAGAGACCTTCGTTTGAAAAATAGACTTCTCTAGAATTTGCACCTTTGCCTTACCCTTTTCGTTCTCTTTTGAAATAACGAAAAATCTTTTCTATCACAAATTTTCGGCGAATTTATCTTCCGATATATGGTCGTCTGTTTGCTCCTTTTGCTTGTTTGGGCTGCAATCCGGGATCCTGTAAGGGAACAATATGAAAAGTATCAGGGATTTAAAAGAATTGAATGCATTGAAAATTTCATATTCCTACTTCTAGAAAAACATTGACCTATTTTATTTTTGACGAAAGTAGACTTACCAAAGAAAATTATGAAATAAAAAAGAAAACACAAACCGGTATATACAGTGGGAATTTTGGAAACCAATTATTTCATATAGTGTTTTAAATAACACCTATTGACATGGGCGTTGAGGATTTTACCATCCAAATTCTCTAACAGAAACAAATTTTTTCCTTCAGGAGATGTAACCTTGAACGGTTTGTACCAGATGTGATCGAATTTAGCATGTTTTGTCGAGTCTTCCTTCCTAGCATCCCATTTTAAAACCAAATCTCCGGGGAGAAAATCTTTGTCTTTGGCCTTACAATTGAATAGCACTTTCATGTTGTCCTGGTATTTCTACAACCTTTCTTCCACTTCGGCCCTGTGTTGTTGGACTTCAATCAGCTGGTTTATTCTTCTTGTGACATGATTTGGTTCTTCTTTCTCATCTTGCCAAAGTTTCATTATGGGAAGTGCTAGATTTATAGGTAATTCTACGTCGGTCCCGTACACCATTTGGAAAGGAGAAGTGCCAATAGACTTTTTCGTGCCTATCTGATTTGCCCACAAAGCATATTTCAAATGCACATGCCAAGATTTCTTGTTTTCTCTCAACACTTTCCTAATTATATTGATTAGGCTCTTGTTTGAAGACTCGGCCAACCCATTTCCCTGGGGGTAATATGTCGTGGAATGACCAAGCATGATGTTTTACTTTTGGAAAAAACTGACCATAGCCATATATTTAAAGGCCTGGGCGTTATCTATGACTATCTTTCGGGGGCAGCCGAATCTAGACAAAATGTTCTCTTCTAAGAAATCTATTACCATCGAATCCATAGCCCTTCTAGTTGGAATAGCCTCCACCCATTTGGTGAAGTAATCTGTAGCAGTTAGGATCCATTTATGTTGAGTGCTAGAATGAGGATTAATTTCACCTATGAAATCTAATCCCCATTGCTGAAAAGGGGCTTTCGTTTTGACCAGAACCAACGGCATCACTAGGAGTTTATGCTTGCCTGCAAACAATTGGCGAGGGTTGCAAGCTCGGACCTTGGCATTGACATTTGAGAAAAGTTTGGGCTAATAATATCCTGCCCTCATGATCTTATAAGTCGTTTAACTCCAGGCGTGATGTCCTCCACACACTCCTTCGTGAAATTGGCTTATGACCTTCTTTGTTTCTGATTCAACCAAACAAACCAATAGGAAGCCAAGTGGGTCCTTCCAATGCAATTTTCTTTCAGATCTACAGTACTTGACAGCATGCATCTTTAGTGTTCTGTCTTTAGATGGGGGTAAGTCACTCGTGCACTTCAAGGTCAACAGGTAGGACACTATGTCTTTGTACCAATCTGATGAAACAAACTTCTCTTCGATTCTAATTTCAATTATTTGTTCATCGAGCTCATTCATGTCCACACACTCTTCACCTCCCTATAGGCCATTCATTCTGAGAGCTCTGAAATTTGATTCAGCTAAGATTTTAGCCAAACCTTGTCCCTTTACTAGTCTCGTTGGTGTTGGTTGTGGAGCCTGATTATCTTCCTGATTTAGAGGTCTTTTACTTTTAGCCGTGTTTATACTCCATGAAGTATTTACACCCCAGAAGTATGTACACTCTTCCACGTGGGGGAGTGAAGATGGGGGGTACCCCCTCTGCGAGGTCCGGGGGCAAGCGGCCCCCCAGTGGGGGTTCGGGGGCGAAGCCCCCGAAGAAAAAATTGCCTTGTAAAAGTATATTGTAATTTCATTGTAAATCTGGACCATTCATTATAAGGTCGCAGATCTAATGATAGAGATTATGTTAGGGTTTTTTTCCCTAGAAGGAAACCCTCTTTTATGAGGGAAATGTATCGCGGCTATGTATGTTGGCGAGTATTGTA
>SNQJ01S0141405.1:48077-63280 GCA_010110895.2 Picea sitchensis
GTTGTATCCCTTCATTTTGTTGGATAATAATAAAGAAAGGACCTGGCAATTTCTCTGGTGGACATAGCCCACACTGGGTGAACCACATAAATCTATGTCTCTCTTGTATTGTGTATCTTCTGTGTTTTATTTCCACATTTGTTTTATTTTATTGCTTCGCGGTCCTGTTTTTCTAACACTTGGTTTTATCTCCAAGTCGAATTCTTGAATTTTGGCAAGCCACCATCCTCTTTTTCCATCACTGTCGGACTAAATCAAAATGTCTTTCATGGAGCTGGTGGGTACGTACGCAATTACCTTGGAATGCAACACGTAAGTTCTGAAAGACTTTAACACCTTCACCATAGCATATGATTTTTTTTTCATTATATCATATCTGAGTTCAGCGTCTCTAAGACTTTTTCTAAAAAAGGCTATCGGTTGCTCAAAACCTTCTTCATTTTTCTGGAGGAGTACCGCGGCAAGTGTGTGTTCAGAGGCGAATGAGAAAATAACAAAATCCTTTAGATAATCAGGGCTTGCTAGTATGGGTGCCTCGCTTATAACCTTCTTGATGCGTGTAAATGATGCTTTGGCTTCTTCTATCTATTTCACTTCATTGTTTTTCTTTAGCATATCTGTGATCAACTTCACGATTTCAGCAAAGTTTGGGATAAATCTCCTCAAAAAAATTATTTTTCCTAAGAATGATTGAATCTCTTTTATATTCTTAGGGATATTTATTGTGTCTATAGCTTCAACTCTTTTAGGATCAATTTTAGTTCCATCTCGAGACACAATATGGCCCAAGAGTTTACCTTCTTGCATAGCAAAGTGAGACTTTTTGGGGTTTAAAGACAAACCAAACCTGTGGCATTTCTCAAACGTCTACTTGAGATGTATCAGATGATATTCATCAGATTTAGAAAAAACGGTTAGATCATCAAGATAGATAACCACAAATTTGTCCCTTTCGCCAATGAAAGTGATATCCATAGCACGTTGGAAAGTAGCACCTGCATTCATGAAACCAAAAGGCATATTGTCATACATAAATGTACCCCAAGGGGTGGTGAAGGTTGTTTTTTCTTTATCGTGTTCGCTGACGGCAATTTGATTGTACCCGAAAAACCCATCGATCATCGACATCCTATTTGCCCCAACTACTTTTCTAAAATGTGATCCATTTTGGGTAGGGGTAATTTTCTTTGAGGGAGGACTTATTTAGATATCTAAAATCAACACACAGTCTAATTTCCCTGTTTTTCTTTCTAACCGAGACTAGGTTTGCTACCCAATCAGAGTATCTTAGTGGTACGATTATTTTTGCATCCAGGATCTTTTTGACTTCCCTTTCGACCACGGGCAATAAAATAGGATTGATTTGTCTGAGTTTTTGTCTAAAGGGTTTGACACCAGGCTTCAGGGGTATCTTATGTTCAATCTCAGTGGTGTCATAGGTTCTCATCTCTTCATATGACCAAGTGAAAACATCCTTGTACTTTCTAAGCAACTCCACATATTTAGTTTTGGTTTCTAGGGACAGATATTTGGATAGTTTCACCAACCGAGGGTTTTCTTTAGTACCTATGTCACAGTCCTCAACCTCTTCAAGTTGAGGCTATAGAGTGTATCTTGAAGGGATATCATATTGATTGAATAATCTTTCCAAGGGAATCAGGCCCTTGGGGATCTAGTTATTTTTAAGAACGGGTATTTGGTGATTCGCTATTTTATCATGGAACTCTTGAGGATCCTCCCCTTCCTGCATGATCCAAATAGGATCATTTTGGTTTTCTTGGTCAGCGTGCATTTCGGCAAACTCATCTATTGATTCTAAAAATTTGCAAAGTTGTTCATCGTCCTCAAAGACTTGCCAATGATGTATGTTATTTGGTATAGAAGGTCGATGCCTCATTTGTATGTGGTACTTTAGTTTAAACTCGGTGGGAGATGTGAATGTTGAGGCTACTTTGGCTAACGCATCAGCCTGTTGGTTTTTAGTTCTTGGAATGAAATAAACCTTGACAGAGGATAAGAAATTGTCGATCAGATCCTAGATGCAATTCCTGTAGGACCTCAACCGAGGATGTTTGGCCTGGTACTATCGGTTTACCTATTTTACGATTAGCTCGGCGTCACCAAAGACTTCGAGGTTTTTTATTTTCATTCTCCTAGCGGCTTCTAACCCTAACACTAAGGTTTCATACTCACATACATTATTAGTGTGGTCCCCATTCCACTGTAGTCTGTAGGAAAAGGGAATTACAAATTGATTATCGGGATCCACAAGGAGTGCCCCAGCTCCAGCTCCAAAGTAGGATGAAGCACCATCAAAAAACATCTTCTACACACCAGAGCTATATACATTTTTTTTAATTTTTAATTTTTCTGTTTTTTCTTTTGTACAACTTTCGTCTATACCTACCTCAATATCATCATCAATGGATAAAATACAACTACCTAAATCTTGATCAACAATATATACAGGGTGGTTATTTGGGTTTTGTGGATCACCTACCATGAATTCCAACCTAGTTTCTCTGTATAGACATGTGTACTGTCCTCCAAAAAATGGAATCGTAGCATACGTCATGTCAAGCTGGAGAGATCCTCCAAGCTTGGCACCCCATGACCTAGATAACAACATACCATATTTCAGAGGGATATCAGCGACCACTACGTCCATAAGAATGATTTTTGCAAGTATTTGTGGCAAATTTACCACCAGGTCTTTAATCATGCCTATGCATTTGACTTTTCTTGAATCAAATGAATATAAATCTCCATAAGGCCTAGTGATTTCGAGACCTAATTTATCCATAATGGCTTTAGGCATCACATTGTGGGATGCTCCAGAATCAAGCATGCAGTTATGGAGTAGGTGGTCAAACAAGGTTAACGTGATATAGAAGGGGGCAACAATGTCTTTCACACCTTCAACATGTGGACCAAAAACTATGTTTGGCTTGTCATGTTCTAAGTTGATGACATCGGCTTGGCTTTCATCTTCTAAAAAGCTAATCATCTTGGCAATTTGTTTTCTGTATATGGGATTTTTAGCCAGTTCAACAAGTGGGATAGCGATTTTGATTTTGTTTATTTCATTTTCCAGACTAAAATTTCCCAGGGCCTTGTCACTCTCTATGTTTGGGGCCTCCATTCCTTTCTTTTCAAATTTTCTTTGTGGTGTGGATTTGGTTTCACTCACAGGGACCTGTGTTTTCATGTTGGGTGTTCCTATTGGCTTTGACTTGACAGGTTGCGTGTCAGCAGTTTGGAGTTTTGCAGTCTATTTCTCAGCAACCTTTGGAGCCGCTTCATCAGTTTCGCCCCTAGGCAAGATCTTTTTTGTTGGGGCGGTTGGAAGACTCTTGTTCCTAGGTCTTAAATTGTATTTCTCGTGTAGTTCGACTATAATATCATCTGCGATACCCTGATAGGTCAAATCTTCAGAAGTATCGTTGCTAACATCGTCTTCCGGTCTAATTTCTTTATTTAAGGATTTTTCGTAATCTTGTCTTGATAAATAGGGTGATTTACTATCGTCGCCAAGATTATTTATATCCTCATCTAACTCTTCAAAATCTTCTAGGTCTTCCTCTCCAAAAAAAAATTCACTTTTGAAGGGGGTTGGGATTTTTTGATCCTCATTCTTAATTGTTTTATGTGGGGCCTCAGGATCAGGATTCCTTCTAAAATCCTTCCTAGGAAAATTATCCCTTTTTGATTTATCTAGTTCCATTTTTGAGATCTTATTTGACAATTCTCTAATTACCTTATCCATCTCGTCTATTTTATCTCCCGAGGATTTCCATGATCCTGAGGATCCACCTTGTTCTTTGAATTTCCTACTTTCTTTGTTCCCGGTTTCTAATTTTTCTTTTAATTTCCCTGATGCCATCATGTTCGATTCGATTTCTAGGGAATCATCTTTCATTTTCATGAGATCTACTGATCTCCTTTCTCTCAATAATAGAGCGAAATCAGGATCAAAGACTCCAGCGAAAGTCACCTTTGCTGGGGGTTGAGAAGGTTTGACCTTGACCAGGATTTTATTATACAACTTGTTAAACCTTTGCGTGAACTCGAGAACTGATTCTGATTTTTTCTTTCTAAGGGCTCCAAATTCAGTTAGGTAATAGAGGTGGTCTCTCCTTTCCCCCCATTGTCTGATAAAAGCATTTTCAAGTTCTTAATAAGATCTTAGAGATCCTACTACTAAGGCTCGGAACCAGGTCCTCACATGTCCTTCGAAAGTTTGAACGAGGAGTCTAGAATAGACATCTTCATGTTCGATTCAAAGATGTCGCCAAATTGGTCAAAGAAATGTATGTGTTATTAAGCGGTTAAATCTCCTTCCCCTGTAAATTTGGGAAGGCTTTTCATATAATTTTCGGGAAGGTCATGTAGGGGAACTGGGAGGAAAAGGGGGGCATATCTGGTAGCTACCTTAGCAAATATTCTAGGAAGTGGTGCTTGGCCACCTGCTGGTCCTCCTGGGGCACCGCCCCCAGCTCTTGCACCTCCATGTGTAGCCATTGATGGATTTGAGGCTGAAGCTCGGAGTGTGAGAGGAGAAGGCTCACAGAAGTTTGGGGTATATACTTCAAGAAAAGAGAATGTATTGTTTGAAGGGGTTAGCCAGACGGATCTCTCAAGTGTTTCCTTAACATTCAACTACGTAAAATCAGGCTGACAAATAATATGTATGGGTGAAATGATTTGTTTAAGGGATCTTCGTGATTTTAAAATCTTTTCTGGATCAGAGACAGGTGAGGTCTGCTTGTCGTCCAGGTTCTTTTTGATGTTCTTCCGACTAAAAGATAGTTTAATTATCGTGGAGTCGTCAAGTGAAAAATTAAGGTAGCCTTAGAAGGTTTTTCTATCTTTGTTCACTATCAAAGAAAGAAAGTGTCGATGTAGTTCCTCCTAGGGAAAAGTTTCGTTTCTTCGTTCCCCGACAACGGCGCCAAAAAGATGTTGTTCCTGAGTTTATACTTTAAGGCTCTAAAGTATACCATCAAGGAATCCAAAAAGACAAAGAGAATTAAGGGGTAAGAATCAATTGTGAAAGGTAAATCAGAGTTGGTTTCTCAACTATCTCTGTCTAGCTTCCCATTGCTCTTGGATGTTGATATTTCTCTCTATAACTGCCCATGAGTGTTCTAATTCAACCTGGGTAGTTGTTGTTTGCAGGATCGTGTTAAATAAGTTCAAAGCAATGCTAGTTTGATCTTGAAGGCCAGGTTCTATGTTAGGCTGTCTATTATTTGGGACAGTCATGGGGAGTAAAATTTTATTGAATTATAAAATGTTTAAAGATTTGTTGTTTCAGTTTTGGGGGATGAAATAGAAAAGGAGTTTTGGAACTCAAAATAGTAACACAATAACATGAGAGGTTGTTTCCTGTACTTGAAATAATTTGAGAATAGTAAAATAATAACAAAGTAACGTTGTCAAAAAATATGAGGCTTTAATCATGAAAGAATCTCATATCATAGCAGAAGAAGGAGAGAAAAACGAGATTTCTAATGAAGTATAAAATATAACCATCCAAATGACCTACAAGTCTTGAAATTTCTGATAGTAATCACAGAGGAAAAACTGTAAATGATTAGATAATCAAATAAATTCAAACTACAATAGAAGTTTGAGTTAAACTATAGCTGATCATTCATTAGAAAGACATGAAAAGAAAAATGTTGAAAGATATTGAAAACAGAGTAAAGGAACACATAGCTTCAAGTTGACAGAATTCAGAATCTCTTCTGCATTATCTATATCACTGTAAATTGGAAAAATTCTAATACAATTGGCTCCCAAAAAACAAAAGGCCCTTTCTCAGTCTCGTGGAATTATATTTATACATGATCACCAAACTTTTTTTTCTATTGGTGATTAACTAACTCCCGAAGACTAACGGTTATATGAATGTGAAATACTGAACCATTTATATTTCTATCTTTATCTTATTTGATTAACTTCGATGATGAAATTTTCAAAATAATACTTTATTTCTTTGTTGATAAAACTCCTTCTTCTATTTTGAGACAATCAATACATTTTCCCAGGAGCTGCACCAACACCCTAAGAGCCTCTGGAATATCTTTCACCTCAAATAGGAAGATTTTTCTCTGTAGTCCTAGTAGACGGTCATCAACTATCTTTCCTGTAAACTCAATAGTTTGTAACTCTAAATTTGGCTTCACCATCCACCTGTTAATCTGTGTAATATCAATTACCTTTATCTATGAGATTTCTATTTGAATTTCATCCAGATTCTCCTTGAAATTTAATTGATGCCTTCCAATGTTGATTTGTTCCAATAACCCATGACAATTGTCTCTTCCAATGTTCAACGAAGCCTCATCTAGAAGATCGAAAATTGCTTGGAAATCATCGTTAACGTCTTTGGTTATTCTCTTGTTTTCAGCAAGGCTTGCCTCCCAAACCTTGAGTATTATATCCCCCTTGATCTGCTCTGAAACATATAACTTTTGAGTCTTTATGATCTTCTCTTTTGCTGAAAGAGTCACTGCCTTTTCAAAAGTGGTTATGGATACTTTTTCTTCCATCCCCTTTAAGAGGATATTGTCAAAGTATTTTCTTGTCCCTTGAAAGTAAGTTTGAATAATTTCTATCTTAGAAATCAATCCCTGTTTCTCTTTTTCTATTTTTGCATGTATTTCCAATGCCTGGGCTTGGAAAGTTTCCATCTCTACGACTTGATTTTGGATTCAACTCATCTTGTTCTGTAATTGTTTATTCATTTCTTCCTGATGTAGGACCTGTGTTTGACTGGCCTGTATCTTCATGTTCACTTCATTTAAGCTTGTTCTTAGTATTTGAATCTCCTGTATGTCACTAGTTCTGGCTCGTTCTAGCCCTTTGTTTATTTCCAGACTGATACTTCTTTATGTCTCCCTTAATTGACTTTGTAGCTGGGCTATCATTTGGTGTTTCTGTTGTAACCTAATCCTCAAATTGCTTACAAAGTGTAAATTTGCTGATGCGAAGGCTCCCATTGTGCCTGTTATTTCTGTAGTGAATTCCCCCTCTCCAAGATTTTGTCCATCTACGATGATCTTATGTTTTTTTATCATCGTGTCTCCTCTTAGATGCATTTACTATTTCAAGATAGCCCTTCTATTTTTACTGAAAAAATAATCGGATGAAGGAATTTCATCTCTAGAAATAGGTTCGAGATCACTAACATATAGAGCTCCCTCTTGGGGGTATCCATAGGTAGACTGCAATGGGGTCAAAGAAGTAATAGGGCTTCCAAGCTTCGTCGATACCGTTCCTCCTATTTTTTTGGGAAAATTCTCAAGGACTTCTGGAGATGTTTCCAACTCCTTTCCTTTCCCTAACTCTGAGTTCTTGATTTGTAGAACTTCTATTCTGAGTGAAGGCATTTCAGTCTCCTTCAAACTTTCCTTTGTATTTGGTTTATCCTATGCATCTGATTCAAAACCTGGGGGAGGTCCTTCCTTCTCTGGAGGGGGAATCGTGTATTGACCTTGCAATATCTTTGGTAAACAACTTCGCCTATGGCTTTGGAAGGTCATAAAGCCAGTTTGTAAGTCCGGTGGTAATGCCCGTACTCTATTTAATACTTCCTCAGAAGTTTTGACCTCTTTGAACATATCATCATAAGCGAACCTTTCATGTTCATAAGCTTTCATACAACAGTGTATCAGGTGTTTGTTCAGAAGTTGATAAGGGTCATTCTTTCTGTGCTCAATATTTAACATTTTAATTTCTTTGAGCACTTCTGCTTCCACCTTGGAATGGCCCAAGTTTAGTAATGAAAATTTCCTGATATGCACAGGGAAAATTGGCCATGATTTTTTTTGAGCCGCCTTTAGCTCTATTCCGATACTTCCTTTCACTATTTGGTGTGCTACCTCCCTCAATACCAGTCTGTCTAGGAGAAATTTTGGAAGTGCACGAGGAGGGACTGAGCACCCATAAACCCTAATGTAGGAGAAACTTTCTTCAATGAACCAGTCGGTTATTTCCCTGAGGTTTTCTAAGACTGTCTCAGAGATGCGAGGAGGGTCACAACCATGAAGCATTTTATGCATTGGTATTATTACAAAATGACAAACCTCATAAAATGATTTTTTTGTGTTTTCTTCCCACATCTCTGAATGATACTCGTGAATGGGTTGGGGGAAGGTTATGTTCTAGTTCCAATTCATCAAAGGGAATGGAGTCAAAAAAACAAATGGCATCCATTTTGTATGCCGACATGTAAAAGGCCACTGGTTGACCTTGGGATTTTGCGTCTTTGTAATTTGAAACCTCTTTGGCCAAGTTATTAGATAAAATCTTGCTCCAGTTGAAAATATATCCTTCTGATGCCTCCTCTAAAAAGGGTACCCAATCCGTAGGAAAATGACAGGGGTTCTTTTTGCCAAAGTGTCTGCACAACATCATGGCTACATAAACCATGTATTCATTCAAAGATGCGGTGGCATAATTTCTGTGAGTGTCAGCCCTAAATTTGGATGGACATCTCCACCATCCTTTGATTAAATCGGGATAAGTTTGGTCTGCCTCAGTACACTCCTTCCTTTGAAATTCAACTATAAACTCGACATTGTAAATATATTTAGGATTGGGTGAGAGTTTGTACATTACTTGGATATATTCATGTATGAATGAGCCGATAATGATCTATTGATCATTTAGAATACTTCTCGTCGGAACATCAACCTTCTCTAGAGACCAACTGATCATGTCATTGTACGCCCTGAGCCGTAAGCGTGCTGCAATCTTGTGAAGCTCGGATTTAGCTATGTCTCGAAGGTGATTCTTGGAATCATTTGGGGAATTTTTTATTTCATAGTCCAGAATTTCATAGATTTGTCTCCAGGATTTGATTGAGTCGATAGCATGTGGTGTTGTGTCGGATATAATATCTGCCTCTGGGAAAATCTCAGTTGTATATTCACTCTTCTTAGGCGCTTTATTTGGTTCCATGACTTTTGTATCATAATGAAAACCTGTCACATAAGAGAGGTGTATGAGTTTAGCTGAATGCATCTTACACTTGATAGCATGAACCAGGTTAAGTTACGAAACACAGACCTTTAATTCTCTTTTAATTCATTTAATGGTGAAAGTACTGACGCAGCCGACAAGAACGTAATACCTTAAATGCAATGAATATTTATGAGATACGCATTAGTGTTACATGAGTCATCAGTTATCCATTATTAATGTGGCCATATTTCAACAATCCCAGATTCAAAATTTGAAAGATTTCATTCAACGGTATCAAAAATAAGAAAAAACCTAAGAAGTTTAATTACCGTTAATCGTATTTTTAAAACAGAGTTAGTTCAGTTTAAAGGTTGATTATGATTCGAGACTTCGCGTTTCGGGGTTTCGGGGATCCTGAATACATGAGGTATTTCATCACTAAACCTTGATTCCCAAAATTGCGAAATCATGATGAGACTAGGTTAGGCCGTAACTTTCGTATTAGTAACTTAATTAATCAGGATTAAAAACTAACTTCCATTCTTTCAGGAAATCAGGGATCAGGATTTTGTGATTCAATATGTATGGAAAACATATGGTTTCGAGTAGACCCAAATCCCGAAAGGTTTTAAAAAATGTTAATCAACTCCTTTAGGGTTTAAATTACCTTGATTAAAAATAACTTTACAGAATGCGTGTCGGGACTTTTAAAACACTTTTGGTTTTTTCCCTTTGATTATTTAAATAATAAAGCTTGTCGGGACTTCGGTACCAGGATTTTGGAAATGATAGCAAGGGTTATGCTTTATGAAAAACCGAACTCCGAAAAAGGAAAGTTTTAGTCTTAGAGATAAAAAACTTTAAAAATTGTTTCAACAAGATCATTATTTTCCCTTTCAAGAACTGAGTTCTGAGTGATCACTTGATTCAACTGCACATGTAGGTAAGGAATATCTCGATAGTATCTTTTGATCCAGTCAAAACAGTTCTCACAATACACCGGTTCTAAAATTTGTAATGGACGAGTCTGATCTATGGTGGGAGATTTTCCCTATTCCATGATCCTTTTGAGATCATACTGAATACTTGAGAAACCTTCTTGTTCTTTTAATAAAGGAGTAAAATTTGATACTAAATCATATTTGGGTGCATCAACGTCGATATCATCAACATAAATCTGGTCATCGACATCAATAATAGGGATAGGTTTTTCACAATTGTGATGTCGATTCCTCAACATTTTGGAAAGGAGTCAACCGAATTTTTTTTTGTTAAATCAATATCGAGAACCCTCTGTGTTTTAATTCTTCCCTGTTTCTTGGTTTTAATTTCATTTAAACCAACGATATCTTTCCCAGGACAAGGAACAACAAGAATCTTTCCCTTCAAATTATCCAACACATCTTCTAAGTATTTTTTAGGAACAAAATCGTGCCTCTGGTGTGTTCCTCTAGACGATTTATGAAAATCAACAAAGGTTTTGGTAATTGACATAGGGTTCCTTGCAAGTCGACATGAAGGTCTCTCAGAGAAGGAGTCGATAGGCAAGGGCTAGTGGGATCATAAAAACACAGAGGTGATTCAATTACGGTTTTAGGTGGAGCAAACCCATTCCTATCTACGGAATATTGCCAATTATCCCCAACCTTTGATAATTGGGAAATGACCAAAATTCAAATCAGGCCATGATGAAATAAAATGGACTGAGCATTAAGGTTTTGCCTTTGGTAAAATCTAGCCATTTTTTGAAGGCTTTTAAGTAGGTAGAACGACATATTTAAACCAAACCCTAGGAAAACCATTAGCAAATGAATATGAAACAGAAAAACTAGTCCATATCATCCCTCACAGGTGACAAATTGCTTGAGTATCAACAGTAAACCATGCCATTGAGGTTTAAATAAAACTATTGGTGTACCATTGACATTGTAGCGTGACCTCTTGGAAACCATTAGCAGGTGCCAAGGGATTCCTTCTAATTTGATATTATTGAACCAGTGAGCTCCTTCTTGGGGAAATCCTGTGGCTTCTACAATCAAATCCTCACTAAATTCCAACTGCAAATCGCCTATTTTGGCCCTAGTGCCATCAAAGGCCCATGCAAAAGATTGAGTGATTTCGACGTTAAAACCTTCTAAGGACCGTATAAAATTAACCCACCCAAAGCTTGTGAGATCATATAGAATGTCATCATGGGAGAGAAAGGCTTGTGAGCCATTTGGCTCTATCCTCACCACAGGGGCCATGGGTTTGGTCATGATATACCAACAGGAGTAGCGAAGAGGGATGTATGTTTGAAACCACCCGATATGAAGGATAAGCTCTACATTTTCGGAGGTGACTCGATAACTAAGGCTTGGGGAGAAAGCCACCACTTAGGTTGTTGAGTGAATCCTGAACCGGAGGACAAGTGTAATTGAAAACCACCTCCTCTATTGACAACTTAACCCAAAAATGAAGCACCACCACCAAGGCAATGAATGTGATATTAAGGAAACAAGACGAAGGAGTAATTGTTTCAGAGCATGGATGACAATCCTGTACAACAACGATTAGACTGCGATATGACAATATGGGATGACGTTCATATTTCAAGTTATATCAAAGTTTGAGTTTTATGAACGATCGTGGAGGTGCTAGGTGATAATTAACACTCCAAATGTATAAAACGACTAAGGCACGCCCCAAAGGTGACCAAATCGTATGCTAATGGTAAAGACACCATTCAAAAAATGATAAGCTCAATACCCTCTAAGGTTCTTAAGATCATTAGGTTCTCTAGGTACTCATCCAATTTCACATAGAGAAACTTTAAAATTTGTATGATGTGTTCAAACCAAGTTTGTTTCAATTTCATGCTTAAACAATCATGAAATTGAACAAGAAAAAGAGATAGATTTAACAAAATAAATGAAATCAAACACATAGCTAATCAAGAAAAAATTTCAAAACAAAATAATAATTGAAGTCTTCGCAGACACAAAGAGGTGGCTATACAAAATTTTATTCCATTAAAACTATGTTTTAAACATCGTTAAAATCGACATGAAAATATTGCAGTCAACAGGTTGCCAATTTGGAACTGGTGGAAGAAAGGTCATAAGTCATTGTATGGATGTCCTCCGTGTGTTGTTTGGATTCATCTTACGGGTGAAGGAGTTCATGGTTGTGGGTGTTGGCCATTTGGGAATGAGGGGTGTTGGGGAGGGGACATGGGTCCATGGGAAAAGGATGGAGAAATGATAGATATCATGACGATCAGGGAAAAAATAGGAATGCAATGGAATAGGTGTCAAATAAGTGTGTTGGGAAGGGTGAGTGGGTCCGTAGAAAAAAAAATTCTTATAAGTGATAGGTACCACAATGATCAAGGTGAAGAGAGAAATCCAATAGGACAGGTACAAAATAAGGGTGTCGAAAAGGGGGTTGGGTCCACTGAGGAAAGAAGGGATTAAAAATGATAGGTACCACAGTGATTGGGATGAATAGTGGAACCCAAGGGAATAGGTCCCAAATAAGGGTGCCAACGACACCGCTATACTCTTTTTTTTTTTACTTCTGCAAAGTTATAGTTTGGCTTGAAGAATATTGTAGTGAAAACATTTCCAAATTTTTAACAAGAAAAATTTGTGTAGCAATGTCGCAATTAGAATGCAAGAAGTAGGGTTGTGTGACACTATAGCTCTTTTGTTTCGTTTATGTTTTGTTCCTTTCCCAAGGGTTAGTGTTTTTAGATTTCCTACAGAAAAGGGTTTCCTTCTACTATAGCTCTCTAATATATGTGTGAGGTTGAAAAGTAGTACTTGACCCAATATCTTATGGCACCAACTAAGGAGGCTCGAATGTACCCTTATTTGTACTACCCGATTACCCAGGTAATATGAACCTATGACATTCTCATTTATAAGGGTTGAATGTATTCTCTTACTTTTATTACCCATAATGATATGAATAATGTAATTTATTTGAGCATACGATGTTGTGTTTCTGTAGGATATCATCTAGAAAACCATGGGATTCTCATTTATAAGGGTTGAATATTGTATGCTCCTAATTCTAGTATCCTTACATTGAGGTAGGGTGACTATACATGTACAATCTAGCTTCCAAGTTCCATACATTGGTCATCATGTTTGGTTTATACTTATTTCTTTGGAGTCCATATGTTTTTTTCAAGGGCAAAATTTGTAATTTCATTTATATAAAATAAAACCGCATTCTTTATATGCTTTTCAACATTGCATATATGCGTAAAAGGACCCCATCTATAGTATAAAACCTAACACGTATAGTCTCTCAAGAGACCCTCTTTGGACTCCCCTAATCCTTAAAGAAAAATAATAATTACAATTATACATATTCATGATAAACCATAAGAAAATGTTCTCCCATCCCACAATACATAAAAAAATTCAAAAAGATACCACCAATATTGATGGGTGCTTCATCATAAACATTAATCTATAGATCACACTAAAGAATCTATTCAATATATCTAGAAAAAATTAGGAGGTTCTAATAGTGTTGGTTCAAGTTATGCTTCCTTTCATGACACATTTGTTGCAATGAAAGTATGGAAAACAACAATCTATTGACTATGAGAAGTCATCATGAGTCATGTATGAACAATTGAAATATCGTTCGCATGGTGTTTTGTTTCTCTAAGCCCACCTATTGGGAAGGAAATAGAGTATGACTGTGTCAAATCAATGTTGTTTTCTGATCAAGCCAACACGTTGGGGATGTCACAGATCAAATAAATAATAATAATATTTTTCTTTTATAAAATACATTTTATAAATATTTTTTATAAATTGTAAAATTGTAATTTATATGACACTTCACCAACTCCAAACTATTGGATAGGCTCCACTTAGTCTCATCTAACAACACTTGACACTACTCCTATACACATAGTCTACTCTATGAGATTGTAGATTGTATGAGTGTAGATTGTAGACTATATCTTGTAGATTGTATTTTAGATTGTATCTTGTAGGGTGGATTAACAAGAAATCCAATCACCATAATATAAGTAATTACAATTGTAATTCAAAATTGACAAATGTAACATTTTTATGCAAATTTTCTTCAATTATATATTTTTAATAAAATAAAATCCAATCACCATAAGTTGAGTATTAACATGTTTTTTAATAAAATAAAATCAATCACCATAAGTAAAGTAAGAAATTGTGATTTGTCTTAAACATTTTCCTTAACTAAAGTTTTTTTAATAAAATAAAATCCAATCAACATGACATAACTAATTACAATTGTAATTAAAAATTGATAAATATAACACATTTTCATGTAAAAAAATTTAAGCTATATATTTTTTAATAAAACAAACTCTAATGATCATAAGTAAAATATTCAATTGTGATAGTTTTTAATAAAATAAAATCTCATCACCATATTTAAAGTATTAAATTGTAATATTTGAATGTGAAAATAATAATTTTGTTTTCTTTATTATCCAAATTTATATCAATTCATAAAATTGTTATGCATAAAATATTATAATTGTGTAAATTTTTTAATTTTATGTTAAAATATTACTTTTTAACTTAAAATAATCACAACAATTAGGAAATAAACCAAGGAAAGGTTTCTTATTATTAATAAAATTTTGAAAATATCTACATTTAATTTTAGTTCCATATCATCCCAAACACAAGTTTTTTTTCTTTTTTAAATTATTTTGTTTTTATTAAATATGTATATAGTTTAACAATTTATCTGCATTTAGTGCAATAATTTCATACATTTGTTGTAATTTTTATATTAATATTTTTTACTAATCATATTAAATTTTACTATTTATATACTATTAGAAATTTTTCATGGCAATTGGGTGTAGTTTTAGTGGTTGTAAAGAAAAATTGTTCTTCTCTTACCTTCTTTCTTTGTCACTGTTTTTTCTTCCTGTTTCATTTTTCTTTGGAAAAGTTGTGGTCACATATTTATTATTATTGTAGGTGGACATTAAACTTTAGTTTGGAGTTACAAGATCATTGAAAATAGTTAGTGCGATGTGGAATGAAGATAGACCTCATGAAGTATTAATTTTTCATCCAAAACAAAATTCCATGATCTTTAAACAATTTAACCACCCCAATTCAAGTTTACTATATTGCCTGTAGATTTTCTAAACTTACTACATTACTACATTATAAAAAAATCTTATATATATATAAAAGTTTATAAAAATATATAAATTTTAATTT
>SNQJ01S0141406.1:0-24859 GCA_010110895.2 Picea sitchensis
ACCAAGGGATGGACACCTTAAAATAAAAAATGGTCACATCACCTATCCTAGTATTCCCATATTAGCAAAAGAAGTTTCATGTGCATGTAGATGTATCAACCATAGTACTTGGAGCAATTCTAGAGTAGCCAGGAGTAGGGGATTTGGACCATCCTATAGCCTTTGCAAGAAGAAAGTTGTCAGAATCAGAGCAGAACTACAACACCACATAAAGAGAAGGCTTAGCAATGGTATATGCACTTCAGAAGTTCAGGCACTAGTTACTGGGTAAACAATTTAAGATGTTCACAGAATATTATGCCCTCAAATACCTAGTGAACAAACCAGTGTTGGGGGGGGAGGATCTGTAGATATGCTATTTTTATTTCAAGAATTTGATTTCGAAGTGATAGTCAAACCAAGAAAGATGAATGCAGGACCTGATCACCTGTCAAGGGTAACTAATGGAGAAGAACCTACCAACCTGGAAGACAACTTCTCTGATGCACAATTATTTTCAGTGGAAGTAGTTGATGAAAATTTTGTTGATATTACTGAATACTTGAGCACCGGGATTGTGCCACAAGAGTTTAACACTGTGAAAAAGAAAAATTTGGTAGTCAGAGTTGTAGACTCTCAACTGATTGCAAGACACTTATCCAAGATGGGCACATACAACATTTTGAGAAGCTGTGTATTAGAACATGAAAGGCCTAGAATTTTGGCAGAAGATCATGAGGGAATAACTGTAGGACATTATGCAGAAAAATATACCGTGCAAAATGTATTGTGCACATGATTATGGTGGCCAACAATTCACATAGATGCCAAGGAATATTTCCAGAAATGTGATGTCTGTCAGAGGGTTGGTAAACCTAATAGAAGGGATGAGATGCCCCTAAAACCACAAGTAACTTTGCATGTATTTGAGAGATGCGAAGTAGACTTTGTTGGACCGATCCATCCACCAACAAAAAGTTCAGGATCTAGATATATCATTACTGCAACTTAATACTTAACAAGATGGGCAGAAGTAGCACCAGTCAAAGACTACGACGTAGAGACAACAACACACTTCTTGTTTGAGCAAGTCATCACTAGATTTGGATGTCCAATAATTTTGATGAGTGACCAAGGTACTCACTTCATCAACAACACTATCAAGGCTATGATTGAGGAGTTTGAAGTCTATCACCAGAAGAGTACACCATATCATCCTCAAACAAATGGAACAGTAGAAGCCTTCAATAAGATCTTGGAGAATGCTTTGACAAAGATATGCAATGTCAACATGGATGATTGGGACTTGAAAATACCAATAGTACTTTGGGCATATGGGACTACATGTAAGAATTTGACAAGATAGACACCATTCAGATTGGTGTATGGGCAGGAAACAACGGTTCCATTAGAATTTCTGATACCTAGTCTGTGCGTAGCAACAATTACCAACATGACAAAAATAGGTGCAGTAAAGGAAAGATTAAATCAACTAATGGAGATGGAAGAGGGCAGGATTCTGGCAGGATTTCACCAAGAGGTACAGAAAGCAAGAGACAAAGCTTGGAATGATAGACATATTAAGAGGAAGAGTTTCAAGGAAGGAGACCCAGTCTTTCTCTATGACAATAATTTTTTTCAACATCCGGGTAAATTCAGAATGCATTGGATGGGGCCATATGAAGTGAAGACTGTCAAAGATGGGGGATATGTATAGCTAAAAGACTTGGGAGGCATAGAACTGAAAGGAATGATCAATGTGAGTCGACTGAAACTGTACAGGGACAGTCGACCTCTTAACGCTTAAAAGTTATAGCGCAGTGAGAAACACATGTACATAATGTACTATAGCAGAGTTTAGGACATAAAAATGATAGAAAGAAATAAAAAGGAGAAAAAGAAGAAAAAATAAATACAAAAATAGAAAAGGAAAAAAAAACACAAAAAAAGACACAGAAGTTGATGGAACCATAAGAGAATGTGGAAGAAAGTGCGTGCAGTAATTACTATGAAAAACATCAGAAGACAACGCACAGGAAATTTTTTACTTGGCGCAAATGCACGCAAAAAGTGAAAAGTGAATACAACCGAGTCTATAAAAGGCGGAAAGCACATATTTATCCAACACTTAGCGAATTTTGAGCACAGAGCGAGAAATAGAGAAATTTCCCTAGTGAGCAATGTACGCTGAAGCAACTAAGTACGCGAATTTGAGACAGGATAATTCCACCAAAGTTGGGTTCGCCAGGACAGTTCATCTAGATTACTCAGTAGGGCCAAAGGCGCAAGGAAAGAGTGCAACAACCTAAAAATATGGTTGAGCTGGAGGATGTTACCACCTCAGACCCATAATCCATTAGCCTGACACAGGTCGAGGAAGAGACCTCCACAATGCAACAAGAAGAAATAGGGCAGAGCTTCGAGGCTCATAATGACATTTCAAACCCTAACCTCAAGATGCCTGCAAAATCCGATGAAATAATTGGATAAGGACAGTCCCATGAACATGAACAAGTAGTGGTCGAAGACATCACCGAATGACCAGAGTCCGCAAGGGAAGAAGAGGGCGCAAAAGTAGCATAGGGAGGCACATCTACTGCGAGACAGAAAAAGAAGGCGCAGGACGCCATGGAGATTACACTCCCCTATCTCCCAGATACAGTCCTTGCGGTTGATGATATGCTGGGGAGGGTACCTAAGCTAAGGTACGACGACCACGACGTGCACAATGCGACCAAGTTTTCAGAGTTGGTTGAGAAGACTTATCTCACAAACAAGAGGGAAATTGGACCCCTAGGTAGACCTGTATTGGAGCCCACGCAGTGGATAACATGGCTCTACAATTCAGGAATCATGAACCTGCTGGGCATACCGCATTTCGGGCGTGGTAAGAATGTCAGACTTTGCGTTAAACAACTAGTCGCCCATGTCCATGGAGGCATCCTATGGATGGATAAACCAGTGCAGATATATCTGGCATTGATTGCCAAGATCGCATGACTGCCCACATTTGGCACGCAGGTAGAAGAGTTTTTAGATAACAAAGCACACGAGAAGGAAATAACAGAGTAGGTGAAAGCACAGTCTGGCACTATGCGGGGAAATAGATGGATTGTCATTAAGGACATTAATGACAACGCGACAAGGTTTGCCAACAATATTATGAATTGTAACTTGTCGAGGAAATGCCATAGAGAGGAAGCACCAATAGGCGTTATTGCAGTAGCCGCGTGTTGACGATTAAAATCGCAACTAAGTTTTGCCCGCAAAGTGTTGCTAAAGCCTATTATTATAAAAGCTAAATAATACTAGTAGGTGGGACCCCCTTGTAGATTAAAGATCAGGTCTGGTGATTATTTGATGTTGTGCTATTGTCCGAAATGTTTACATGGTGATACAATCTTGGTTTATTGACAATGGATAAGGCATGTAGTGTGTTTTCTTCTACTCTAGGCTCAAGTTTTAGTTCATCACGGCCTATGTTATCCTTGTTATCACTGCTACCTATTATCGGGATCCATTAATAGGAGACCTACACAATAAACATGTTACCAAAACATATACAAGCAACTGGAAAAGGCAAAAGGAAATATAAAGGAAAAGGGATGAAACTAAACCATGCTATATACTATACTACATGCATCGATTTTTAATGAATTGTTGTTATCCTAGCTACTAAGTTAATAGCTATGCAATTTTGTTTGAGTTGTATAGTTGATATGCATGGTGATTATGTTATGGCACAAGTTGATGTGGATCACGCTATTGGTGATAATTCGATACATGGTTTATTGGATTATATAGTTGATATGTAATATGGTCAAGTGGAAATGGAAGGTATGAAGTGGATGGCGCGTTTGACAAGTAATAGATGCAATTTCCAATGCATGGTTTAAATGAATTGTTCATATATTAATGGTTGGCATGTACTATTGAATTAATGTAATGTGGGTGGAGGCAATGTGCATTTACTGCACGTCACCCTTACTCCTTCCGTTGGCCGCAACCTTGGTCAGGCTATTGTTCAACCTTGTTGCTGTGGTTATGCTCCAATTTATTAGCAGAGAGGAACCGCTCGATCAACTCGCGTTTTAAGGTATTTGTTTATAGGTATGTCTTTTTTGGCCCTTCATGAGTCTGCTCTAGTTATGAAATGGATATTGGCTCAGGTGTATTGGTTTGTGCCTTCCTTAAGTATTGAAACTGCATAAAATTGTGATTTTGAAATGAAACGTTGATGATTTTCTCTGCAATAATGTTGAAGTCATAGTGTTACTGGTCATCCCGAGTGTTAGCAGCCATAAGGGCTCTCTGTTATCCTTGCTGGGTTAGTTGGAGGGTCTTTGTTTGGTTTTGGTTGGCTAGCTATCTTCATACATTCGTATCGCTGTATCCAGTCTTGGGATTTTGTTGGTTTTAATGGTTGGAAGCACTATGTGTCACTGCATTTTGTTTACTTGAGCATTGGTTTGTTTTCACCACCAAAGGTCGCGCAATGCATTATTTGGTTCCTTCTCGGCCCTGCCATCACTTTAGCGTTGTGGTTGTTTGACTGGAAAGCCACGAGGGTTATAGCCTGAGTGTGTTAAGTATCCTTATCATGCCGAATTGGAGCCTCACTCCTCTGTTATAGCCCTCATGTTGCAGGATTGGTTACCTATACACGACTAAGTTGTGTTTCTCTCTGTGTATGCACCGTTAGTCTCATAATTTTTCACCATTGAAAAGAGTTGGCTTTAGCTTTCCCTATGTCGACCACAGAGCAAATCCTTAACCTTCCAGTTTGAGGGTTGATAGAGGAGACCAGCGTGGCCTGTCGGGTTTACTACTTGGTCATTGTTGGATGGTTGTGTATTGTCGATAAAATTGGGTATAGACTCGCCCAGTTGGTCATGTGAAGATCGTATTGGTTTTGATATCTAGTCATTGCCTGTGTTATTACAGTGGATAACCCTGCATTGTTAATTGGATAGTTCAAAATACTCAGTCCCTCTCCTTGTGTTTGATAACTCAGTATTGTTTAAATTGAGAGAGTCACAGCCTCGATTCGAGTTGATGCGTGGGTATGTGTGGTTTCCACAACATGTTTAGTCGGTTGTTGATTGTTACAACAGTCCAAGTGTAGGCTCAACATTGAGTTGGTTGATTGGTTGATACACAATCACTGTCTTTTTGCACTAAATATTATTGGATGTTTAACTCGACATTGGTTACAATTGTTTAATGATGCTTGCGCATAATGAATGTGTGGCGTTCCTATGCCATGAATAAATGGTCACTGTAACTACAATTTTTTTTTGGCCAAATGGTTATTTCAACCAGGATGACCATGGAATTTCCACTCACTGTTTGCGTTATGATTATTTGATTGTGCCATCAAGGATGAGCCCGAGTTTTACACAACATGGTTAATTGTAGTTTGATTAAATTGAAACAATATTGTATTAGATTGATAGCTCGACATGATGGGTTGAGTTAATACCGTGACTGTGGGTTTAGAATTGAAAAATGAGAATGTTGCGTCATGGTGTTTTAGGTAGCTTCCCACTGTCTATGATATGGATGATTTCGGGTTGCGCACTCAGAGATAGTCACAGAGCTTAAGCACGACCTTGTTGCAATTCGAGTTTTGGTATTATGAAGTCAGGCATGTTGTTGCTACCTCTTGTGTTGAATGGATAGCCTAACATTTTGATTATTTAGAGTAACGTTGATTGGGCTTGTACAGTGATAGAATTACAGTTGCACGATTGAGTTATTTTGTGCATAGCATGTGTTTGAATGGTAGCTGATTGTCTGTCCACTTAAATGACGATCAAGGTTTTTGAAATTTAAGTTTGGATTATTGGTTTCGCTATCCACCATGTATGATTAATGAATTTTAATGACAACCCTGATTGCAGTGACAGGACAACTTCATTGCAATTTTGAAACATGACTTTGAGTGTAATTAATGATTGAAGTAATTGTGGGCAGTGGTTGGTTTTGAGGATAAACAAAGTGCAAATAGTTATTGTTTATACATTTGAGAATTATTATAAGATGTAAATTGGATAAATAAGAGGAACAAAACTCCCCTACAGATCGTTGTGGATTGCACATTGTCTGGTTTGATGACACTGTCTTAAGTATTTGATTTCAAACTGTAAGCAGGTTAATGCCCAAAATTGTTGAGTTCTTACACAATAGTGTTTTTGAGGTTACAATGGTGAATTGGTTGGTTGATTTCTTCACAGAATATTTTATGGATCACTTAATTAATTTTATGAACAATAATCACTCTTTTTCCCTTCCATTATTTCATTTTCCGCTAATTACAAACCCCCTCGCCTTCCCATATTCATTTTTCACTCCCTGTTGTAAAATTGATTACAGTCAAGAGAATTTTGGTGTTAAAACAGTTGGAAGTAGCAATGTCCTCTTTGGATTACAATGATGTTTTCTTGGTTTGCTTTACAGTTGATTGTTGTTGTCATTGAGCAGTAACCATGTTCTTTTCCCCTTCATTATATCATGTTTTTCTCAATACAAACCCCTCGCATATCCCATAACCCTTTATTCACCCCCTACTAATTGATAAAAAGTAAAACAATTGTATGGATTGGATTGCTTGAGTCTGATACATTGTTGAGCCAAATCTATTTCATATTTTTAAGAGTTGTCATGTACGGTTATTTAAAAGACTATTTTCTCATCAATCATGCATGTAGGAATGGGTTTTTTTAGCCGAGGTAGCCATGGCCGAGGAAACAGAGGAAGAGGTAATTGGAACAGAGGCCCAAGAAGGCCAAGGTTCTCCATACATTTTGATGCTGATTCACAAGATCTTGGCCATTTGTTTCAGGCCGGATTTTTCAATTGGATTTGGAAAGGAGTAGTCCAACCGAGGCTTGAAAAGCCTCCTTTCCAAGTTCCGCAAACCCCTGGTATCCCTGTGCCTCCTCATGTCTCACTACAACCCGAGGTTCTTGAAAATGATGGATGGCAGGAGATTGTCCACCCGACAGTCTCCCAACATCATGCCTGGCCTAATTTGTCTTTACCTGCTCTTCCACTTGACAACCAGATTGTCCAAACTGCCCCTGACCATTCGCCAGTGCAATCCTCCCATGCTAGCAAAATATTGAAAACTGAGGACCACCATGGCCATGACAAAGGAAAAGCCACTGCTGCCCCTTCCTCGCCCTCCAATGGCTCTGCCAAATCTATGTTTTCCTGGATGCATTTGAGGGATGATTGTTCCCACATGATCAACAAGATTAGGCCTAAAGGCTCAGTGCATCCAAAGGAAAATTCAGGAAAATCGAAGGGTAACAACAAAAATCAAGGAAATATTGCATCACAGAGTGGGAAATATGGATTTTGAGTTTTTTTATTTTTTATCTATTGTTGATGACAATGGACTTCAGAAATTTTTGGAAAACATGTTTTATTTAGATATATGAGTAATATTTTTTTGAGAATAATTTCAAATATCATGAGCTAAATTGTCAAATGTGAATATGCAGATGGGAGTCACAAGGAGGTTTTTTTTCTTAACTAATAGTTATGTTATGATTGTCATGAGCTAATGGGAGTCACAAGGGGTCCCACCTACTAGTTATTATTTAATTATATCCCTTATTATGATTATTACTTTTTCCCCTAACTAAAAGTTGGTTGAGTCTTTTAATTAACTTAACTAATGAGTTGGTTCAACTACTTAAACCAATTCTAATTTGTTAAAAGCAAAAGGAAAGGGAGGAAGAAAGGGAGGATAGAAGCAAAAGCATACTAAGGTTTTCTCTTTGATTTTATGCTGAGATAATTTAGTTTTCATTCATTCATTTATTCATCACAAGCCTAATTCTCTTTTATGATAGCAGGGTCTTATTGTAGACAACAATATTCAGGGTTCAATCACATCATTCAGACCCTTGTTTTTCATAGGTGTTGATCTATCTTTGATAGTCTGTGTAGACTTGTCTGTTTGTGAATTAAGTTTCATGACTGACAAAGGCTATTGTGTAGATTCGAGTGGGCAACAATCTGTGGCAAGCTGATCCAAATTTTAGAGTTTCGTTTTGGTTTTCTATCAGAGGTCCTTTTGTATGTTCCATCGGGGATGTCTAAGTTTGACTTTGCTCCAAAATTTCTGCATGATATTTTGTAAATAAAATGACTCTTTGGTGAATTTGAATGAAATAAATGATTGCTTTATGTCTCATCTGTCTCGATTATCATCTTGGTGACTTTAATTCTATATTTACATTTATTTCAACAACTGATATGTTCAGAAAATTGCATAAAAAGTAAATATCCAGCAAGCTATTTATTAAAAAAAAGACTAGCCTAAGCACTCGTAATTAATACTTGTGAGTTAGGATGTTATTTTTGTTGGCTATAAACATAGGGTGATATTCCCGTCTACTTTTATTTAGCCAAGCAAAGACTGAAAATGCTTGAGTAAGATCATTTCATATCTTTTCCTCAACATTTATTTGGCGAGCATACTAGGGAGATCTTCGATATCTCTCTGGTTAAATTTTATACTTGATTTTCATCGATACATCTTTCTTTTTATGTTATTGATTCTTGACTGTTTTATTTCTTAATGACTGTGCCTGTTGCAAGGCAACCCAATATTGAGCTCGGTCTTCAAGACCAGACCAAAATTTCTTTGAATCTATTTAACACCATTCTAGACACTGCTAATACCTGTGCTGAACTTAACCATTCTTGGGCAACAATTGAATGAGATATTAGTGCTCAAGAACAATTGGAGGCTAGACGTAGACAACCTTGAAATCAACATTAACCCTTTTGTTTCTTCAAGTTTTGGCCTTTCTTTCATGTCCTTAGACTCTCGTGCTTCTAGAAGAAGAAGAGGCTTGTCATCTGAAATCAATCCTATTGCTGAAATAGGAAGAAGAAACATTGTGTTATCTGCCCAACAAGGTGCTCTAAGGAGAACTTTATCTGATTCATCGAACTCGTATTTATTTCCTTCATCTATCATCTATAAGATGGAATCTAGTGGTGGCTCTGGTGGCACTAGAAGTGCTTCATATTCTCAATATTCATCTTCATCAGTGATCGATAGCTTATATAGCCACCATATCCCTGTCCAATCTACCACGAACCCCACCAAAGTCTTTAAAAAGTAAGGGATTTTTCAGTTCAAAGAAGACATCACAACCACACCATGGCATGTGTCCTCTCCTCTTAACCTAGCCTCTGCTACTTGTCCACTTCCAAAGTTTAAATTGCATTTGCCTAAGTTTACAGGAAATAACACTGTCAGTACAAATGAACACCCGGTGGCATTTTCTAATGCTTGTCATAACATAGGGGCCAACGACAATGATACTTGCATGCACTTATTCGTCAATTCATTGGAAGTAAATGTTGCAACCAACTTCTTTGAACTTCCTCCTAAGATTCTATCTACTTGGGAGGAGTTGATCTATTGGTCTCGATCCACTTATGGGAAATCTAAAAGCCCCGTCGAGAATTTAAGGTAATACAGTAACACCACCTATAAAGATGGTGAGACCATCAAGTCTTTCAACTTGCATTTCACCAAGTTATACAATCAAATACCCAAACTTGTCCACCCTCAGAACCACGCCGCTTTTATGCATTAATATAATGCATTACGTTCCCCCTACCATCATAGGCTTGAAGAAAATGCCATTGATAATCTCAGTTTCGCTTTGCATACTTGCTCAAAGTACGAAGAACAAATTGAAAGAACAGGTCTTCCCCAGGGAGAATCCATTAAACAGACAGACATGTCCTCCCTCTTGCAACTAATACAAGATATGAACAATTGCATGATAGCGTTCGAGCGAAAGGAAACTGTCTCCCCTCTCACCCCTCGAGATTCATCCTCTTCTGCACCCCCCTTTAGAAATCTGGTTGAAAACAATTTTCAGCTTATAGCTATCTTGCCTCAAAGTTGGTGTAACTTTTGCGAGGAACACCACGAGGAAACCACATGTGAGGTAAAGAAGAGTGCCAGAGATAAGATCTTTGGTAAAATACCAGAAGCTACTATTGTTGTCTTAGATTTCGCAAAACTAGAAGATGTCATGGTTATTAATACTAGGAACAAAGCCTATGCTCCTAAGGGAAAATTTGATCCTCCCCGCGCTTCTTCTACCCCGAGCTAATCCTCACCTGCTGCTACTCCCCAGGTTCCTAAAGTTCCTAATAGTCAAGGAATCATTCCCCCTCTCCCCTCTTCCAAATATAATGTCTTGAATCAGTTGGCCAACATCAAAGCGGATGCAACCCTTCTAGATATGGTTGTGGTCCCTGAACAACAGATGCATCTGAAACAATTCATGGAAGGAAAAGATTTCGTTGTAGCCAACCTTTCTGAAGAGGTAAGTGAAGAGGATTCTTCTGTAAATAAAGTAGGTGTACATAACTTTAGATACCCTATAAAAAATCCCCCTTTTTATATTTTTGTAAAGATCATGGATAAGATTGCCCATTGTTGCCTCATTGATGGTGGTTCGGGCCCAAGTGTGATGTCAAAGATTATTATGGAAGAGCTAGGCTTGTATTGTACAAATGAAAATTCTAGAAGCATGCTCTCCTATAATAACCTACAACAAACAACCATAGGTGAGATTACGGATGTAACCTTGGTTTTATGCGCTCATCCCGAGATAAGGACAACCCTCAACATTCAGGTGATTGATATGCCTGTAAGCAATTAGTCAATTATCTCGGGGAGATATTGGAAATCCTTAACAGGTGGATACCTCTCACTCGACGGGACACATTTATCTGGTCCTCGGAATGGTAAGAACATTATAGTCCTTAGGGAGGGAAGATTTCACCTTATATAGAGAATGTTTCACAATCTAGCGTAAACTATATCGAAGAGGACCTAGGAGTGTATTCCATCTTTGCTGAAGAGGATAATACTCTTTTGGAACAAACCAATTTAGATGATGATATGTGACATATGCACTTTGATGGTTCATGCTCAAATGAAGGAAATGGGGCTGGCATTATCTTGGTTTCTCTTGAAGGAAAAATTCATAATCATTCTTACAGGTTAGAGTTTGCTTGTTCAAACAATGTGATTGAATTCAAAGCTTTATTATTAGGCATTGAAAATGCCCTTAATCTTGGTTGTGGTCATCTTTCATTTTTTGGGAATTCTAAGCTTGTTGTGAACCTGATACGTAAGATATACTCTCCTAGCAACAAGCTGATGGAATGATACTCCCAAACTGTTTGGGTGCTTGTCTCAAACCTTCTATATTTCAACATCACTCATGTTGAGAGGGAGTTGAATTCAATGGCTGATCGTTAGCTGTCCTTGCAACCTCTCCTAATCAACAACTTTTGCCTCACATGCCTGATTGTTCTTTTCAATATCTATATCGTCCATATATATCTGAAGAGGTAGAATCTTGGCACATGCCCTCCCTAACAATGAGAACATTTTTGCTTTCATTCGGGATGAACCTATTAAGCTCGAGGGAATTATTTCCATAGAAACAATAAGATTTTTGAGAGCTTGACTCCTCTAGACGATTCTTTTTCATTTAGTGTTGTAGGCAATAAGGAAAAACAAAAAGAAGAGGAGTTACGAATAAAGGTGGGTAAAACCATCTCCTTAAACATTGGGGCACTCGAATATTCAAAGAACGATAACCTAGATACCCAATGTTCTGATAACAAAAAAATGAAGTTTGCCAGGCTACTTGGTGGATTTCATAAGGTTTATGCTTGGACTTATAAGGATCTTCTTGATTTTGATCTTGTTTTTTTACAAAATGTTGTTTCCATCAAGAAAGGCATGAAACCGATTATGCAAGAACAAAGATCTATTAACTCTGCATTTAAAACAACCTTTCAAAGGGAGTTGGAAAAATTCTTAAGGGCTGAGATTATTTTTTCAGTCCACCCTGAATGGGTTCCAAATTGGGTACCTGCTTCAAAGACCATGGATCATATTAGAACCTGCATTCATCTTCACACGTTCAACCTGGATATTATGAGAAATCCTTCTCCCCCCCTCCATACAAGAATGATTTTGCAGTAGGTTGTAGAGTTACAGTTGAAGCCCTTACTTGGCGAAATTCTGGGTTACAATAAAATCAAGGTAAAAGGGGGAAATGTTCACAAAACCACTTTTATTAATAATTGCGATACTATGTATTACAAATGCCTGCCTTCTAGCTTACTTGATGCAAGCACCACTTTTAAAAGGCCTATACACACAACTTTCGATGAATTAGTCAGTCTCCATGTTTATCTTGATGATTTAATAATGTGCACCAAGGGGCTGATAATTACATCAGAGTTTCAGGTGTTGGGTCCTTTCCAAATTACTTTTTTATTGGACACTAACTCATACATTTTAAGGGATTTACAGAGGCAATTGTTTTCCTATAACACTAACAGTCCTCGCTTGAAGTATTGTGAAGGGCCAGCATGAAAAGTTCTAATGCTGATTGGGTTTTCTGTATATTAGTAGCTTAGCTCTGCTTTCATTTTTTCACTATTTTCTTCTCTGTTTTGCAGTAGTTTGATTTTTGCTTTTTGTTTCAAAACTTTTCTTTCCGCTTCTTCATTTCTGTCTTTTATTGCTGCTAGTTTAATTTCTACTTTTTACTTCTGTCATAATTTTACTTCCTACCGTCTTTTAGTTGTTTGGTTAACATAAGATGTTGGATCAATTTTGCCACAATGACACTCCTGCAAAGTATTGTTAGTCAATAACAATTAAGCTTACACAACTGTTATGATGTCTCCTATGAAAGACCCTTGAAATTGTTATATATTTCCATTGCTGTCTTATAAAGAATTGGTTATCTCTCGCTTCTTCTTGCCATTTCTCTATCCATTGAGATTTTAAGAGCAAGTCTAATCAATTTTTCTCCTTGAAGTTAAGAGTAGATTCCAATTGAATGATTATGCATACAGTGGTACAACCCCTCATTAAGAGTAGATTCCAATTGAATGATTATGTATACAAAGGTACAACCCCTCACACTTAACACTTTTCTTTTCACATGAATTATTCCCTAAATTCCTACCATCTTTCCATTAAATCCACATACTCGTTGTACACTCCTCGGTTATATCTTCACCCCTGCTTGGTCTATGAGACCATGAGTTCTGAGTCCTAAATCTATTGAAAACAAATTTTCCTGTGGAGTCACTGGTTTGTTGACGATTAAAATCGCAACTGAGTTGTGCCTACAAAGTGTTGCTAAAGCCTATTATTATAAAAGCTAAATAATACTAGTAGGTGGGACCCCCTTGTAGATTGAATATCAGGTCTGGTGATTATTTGATGTTGTGCTACTGTCCGAATTTCTTACATGGTGATATAATCTTGGTTTGTTGACAATGGATAAGGCATGTTGTGTGTTTTATTTTGCTCTAGGCTCAAGTTTTAGTTCATCATGACCTATGTTTTCCTTGTTATCACTGCTTCCTGTTATCGGGATCCATTACTAGGAGACTTGCACAATAAACATGTTAGCAAAACATATACAAGCAACTGGAAAAGGCAAAAGGCAATATATAGGAAAAGGGATGAAACTAAACCATGCTATATACTATACTACATGCATCAATTTTTAATGAATTGTTGTTATCCTAGCTACTAAGTTAATAGCTATGCGATTTTGTTTGAGTTATATAGTTGATATGCATGGTGATTATGTTATGGCACAAGTTGATGTGGATCGCACTATTGGTGATAATCCGATACATGGTTTATTGGATTATATAGTTGATATGTAATATGGTCAAGTGGAAATGGAAGGTATGATGTGGATCGCGTGTTTGACAAGTAATAGATGCAATTTCCAATGCATGGTTTAAATGAATTGTTCATAGATTAATGGCTGGCGTGTACTATTGAATTAATGGACTGTGGGTGGAAGCGATGTGCATTTACTGCACGTCACCCTTACTCCTTCCATTAGCCACCACCCTAGTCGGGCTATTGTTCAACCTTGTTGTTGTGGTCATGCTCCGATTTCTTAGCAAAGAGGAACCGCTCGACCAACTCACATTTTAAGGTATTTGATTACAGGTATGTCTTTTTTGGCCCTTCATGAGTCTGCTCTGGTTATGAAATGGATATTGGCTCAGGTGTATTGGTTTGTGCCTTCCTTAAGTATTGAAACTGCGTAAAATTGTGATTTTGAAATGAAACGTTGATGATTTTCTCTGTAATAATGTTGAAGTCATAGTGTTACTGGTCATCCTGAGTGTTAGCAACCATAAGGGATCTCTATTATCCTTGCTAGGTTAGTTGGAGGGTCTTTGTTTGGTTTTGGGTGGTTGTCTATCTTCACACATTCATATCGCTATATCCAATCTTTGGATTTTGCGGGTTTTAACGGTTGGAATCACTCTGTGTCACTGCGTTTTGTTCACTTGAGAATTGGTTTGTTTTCACCACCAAAGGTCACGCAATAGTTTATTTGGTTCCTTTTCGGCCCTATATTCACTTCAGCGTTGTGGTTGTTTGACTGGAAAGCCACGAGGGTTATACCTTGAGTATGTTAATTATCCTTATCAGGCCGAATTGGAGCCTCACTCCTCTGTTATAGCTCTCCCATATCAGGATTGGTTACCTATCCACGACTAAGTTGTGTTTCTCTCTATGTATGCACCGTTAGTCTAAGAGGTTTTCACCATTGAAAAGAGTTGGCTTTAGCTTTCCCTGTGTCGACCATAGATCAAACCCTTAACCTTCCAGTCTAAGGGTTGATAGAGGAGACCGACGTGGCCTGTCGGGTTTACTACTTAGTCATTGTTGGATTGTTGTGTATTGTCGATAAAATTGGGTACAGACTCGCCCAGTTGGTCATGTGAAGATCAGATTGGTTTTGATATCCAGTCACTGCATGTGTTATTACAATGGATAACCCTGCATTGTTAATTGGATAGTTCAAAATACTCAGTCGCTCTACTTGTGTTTGATAAGTCAGTATTGTTTAAATTGAGAGGGTCACAACGTCGATTCGAGTCGATACAGATCGTTGTGGATTGCACACTATCTGGTTTGATGACATTGGCTTAAGTATTTGATTTCAAATTGTAAGCAAGTTAATGCCCATAATTGTTGAGTTCTTACATAGTAGTGTTTTTGAGGTTACAATGGTGAATTGGTTGGTTGATTTCTTCACAGAATATTTTATGGATCACTTAATTAATTTTATGAACAATAATCACTCTTTTTCCCTTCCATTATTTCATTTTTCGCTAATTACGAACCCCCTCGCCTTCCCATATTCATTTTTCACTCCCTGTTCTAAAATTGATTACAGTCAAGATAATTTCGGTGTTAAAGCAGTTGGAAGTGGCAGTGTCTTGTTTGGATTACAATGATGTTTTATTGGTTTGCTATACAGTTGACTGTTGTTTTCATTGAGCGGTAACCCTGTTATTTTCCCATTCATTATATCATGTTTCGCTCAATACAAACCCCTCGCATATCCCAGAACCCTTTATTCACCCCCTGCTCATTGATAAAAAGTAAAACAATTGTATGGATTGGATTGCTTGAGTCTGATACATTGTTGAGCCAAATCTATTTCATATTTTTAAGAGTTGTCATGTACGGTTATTTAAAAGACTATTTGCTAATCAATCATGCATGCAAGAATGTGTTTTTTCAGCCGAGGTAGCCATGGTCGAGGAAACAGAGGAAGAGGTAATTGGAACAGAGGCCCAAGAAGTCCAAGGTTATCCATACATTTTGATGCTGATTCACAAGAGCTTGGCCAGTTGTTTCAGGTCAGATTTTTCAATTTGATTGGGCAAGGAGTAGTCCAAACTAGGCCTGAAAGGCTTCCTTTTCAAGTTTCGCAAACCCCTGGTATCCCTGTGCCTCCCCATGTCTCATTACAACTCGATTTTTCTGAAAATGATGGATGGCAGGAGATTGTCCACCCGACAGTCTCCCAACATCGTGGTTGGACCAATTTGTCTTTACCTGCTCCTCCACCTAACAACCATATTGTCAAAGCTACCCTTGACCATTTGATAGTGCAATCCTCCCATGCTAGAAAAATATTGAAAAATGAGGCCCACCATGCCCCTAACAAAGTAAAATCCACTGCTGCCCTTTCCTCGCCCTCCAATGGCTCTGACAAATCCATGTCTTCCCGAATGCATTTCAGGGATGATTGTTCCCACGTGATCAATGAGATTAGGCCTAAAGGCTCAGTGTAGCCAAAGGCATATTCAGGAAAATAGAAGGGTAACAACAACTATCAAGGAAAGATTGCATCATAGAGTGGGAAATATGGATTTTTGGTTTTTAAATTTTTTATCTATTGTTGATGACAGTGGACTTCAGAAATTTTTGGACAACATGTTTTATTTGGATATATGAGTAATAGTTTTTTGAAAATAATTTCAAATATCATGAGCTAAATTGTCAAATGTGAATATGTGGATGGGAGTCACAAGGAGGTGTGTTTTGCTTAACTAATAGTTATGTTATGATTGTCATGAGCTAATGAGAGTCACAAGGGGTCCCACCTACTAGTTATTATTTAATTATAACCCTTATTATGATTTTTACTTTTTCTCCTAACTAAAATTTGCTTGAGTCTTTTAATCAACTTAACTAATGAGTTGGTTCAACTACTTCAACTAATTCTAATTTGTTAAAATCAAAAGGAAAGGGAGGAACAAAGGGAGGATAGAAGCAGAAGCATACTAAGGTTTTCTCTTTGAGTTTATGCTGAGATAGTTCAGTTTTCATTCATTCATTTATTCACCACAAGCCTAATTCTCTTTTATGATAGCAGGGTCTTATTGTAGACAACAATATTCAGAGTTGAATCACAATATTCAGGGTTGAAAGTGTTATGCAACCAGATACGAGTCCCTCTGGAAGGCAAAGGAGAACACAACACAACAGGAAAATAACACTGCTTTTTCAATGGTTCTAGAGGAAATCCAAGAACGCACAATGAATGTGTGGCACATACCTATGGAGGTAATGCAAGAGATGGATGGGATAGACAAGTTCAAGGCATATAGACATCACATATGGATCTAAGATACCAGGGATCCCAAGAAGGCATGGCTCAAGATGCAGTACTACGTCACAAAATAAGAAGTGGACTGGATAATCAAAGACTGGCCTACGCAGTGGAAATCACTAGTAGAAAAACCAACCATAAGGACATGAACAACACAGTCCTCTAGGCCTAAGGACAAGGCCGAAGCAGGCACTTCAACAAGAATAAGTAGTCCGATTGACAATACTAGAACAACTACAACACAGACTCAACCAAATGGGAATAGTGCAGTACCAAAGCAGTCAAGGAGGACACCAATAAAAATATGGATAGGAAGCCAACCACAAACTCAGAAGAAGGATACCTCACAGGTTACATAAGGACTAACCCAGGAAACCAAGAGTGGGGCACAACCCTCACAGACTGCAAGGAAGCCTGCTCAAGAAAAGAAAGTACGAGATGATGGACCTAGACATCACCTCGATAGAGGATGCTGCAGAGCTCGTCACGGAAAAGGTCCAAGACAAGACTGAAGAAGTGGTTAGAATTGTAGAGGCACAATGGGAAGAAATCATGGCTAAGCTCCTAGAGGTTCATGAAAATATACATAAACTATGGAGCCAGGTAGGATCACAGGCCACCACGCAGCAACAGGAAAAGACATAGTGGCCTCCAGCGCAGAAAGAAGTAGAGGAGACGGTGCAATTCACCGTCCAAGGTAGGGATACCTTTTTGGTAACGCGTCAAATGATCAGGTTCGATCAAGAGACGACGTAGAAAACCTTGGAGGAGGTGGAACAAGTGGAGATGTTCATGGCACACATACCCACCAAGGCGTTATACGAGCTACAGGTTAGTGTCATGAAGGAGGTACAATCCAGGGCACACACAAATGCAAAAAACCTGGAGGTCGGTAGAGGAGTCGCGAAGATGCTTCAAATCACATGTGATCAATTGACTGCAACAAGGATGAGGATAAAGAACACACAGATAATCTATAACAAGGACTAACAACAGTTTATGCTCGCATCCCAGACAACGCGCACGCACCAGAGAAAAATACAGAGGAGAAGATCAGCCTGATCTCGCATACAATTGACCAATACAAGCAGGAGATCAAGGAGCTTAGGGAATGGCTTAATCCTACAACTCCTGCCGAGGTTCGTGAGCAGAGGAAACAAGAAGTTTCTCTCCAAATGGCAGAGTTGGAGATACAAGCAAGCACAACAGAAGAATTGTTTGACAGAGCCACGCAGTTATGGACGATCCTAGAAGAGGATGAATAGGTCCAACAGTGGGACCAAGAAGAAGAAAGAGTCATCGCTTCCATACAAGAGCTCAAACAAAGGAATAATACAATGAGCATCATAGAGCACTTGAAGTGCACTCGAGATATGAAGAAGCTGCAGTAAGATTTAGAAGCAGCGCAAATGCAGAAGTAAGAGAGACAAGTAGAAGTGGAACCCCTCGAGGAATTAGTAGCGTAGATGATCACACAGTTGGAGGAGGAAAATAAAACCATGGCACAAGCATAGGCAGAGGGTGCAACACTAATCCAAGAGGAGATCACAATGCAATTAGTGGAGGTGCTAACAGGAAAAGCTGTGCAAGTCAAGGAAAGAGGAAGGGAACTAACAAACAAGTTCCACATTTTGGGGACAATAGTAGAAGGAATGTGCACTAACTAAGTGGCTTGGGATGAGACACATGTCAATGTTGGGAGCCTATTGGGTGCAGTCCTATTTTGAGAAGAAAGGTTGTTTTGAGTGTAGACACAATTTTGGAAAAGAAGGTCTAATTTTGAAAGAAGACCTAATTTTGGAGCACGCGCAATTGAAGGAAAGAAAGCAGCATGCAAAAAAAGAAGGAAAAGAAGCATGCAAGACGAAAATCAACATGGCACACAAGTAGAGAAACCTAATCATGCTAGGGTTAGGATTTTGGAGAATGACTGTAACGGTTATAAGCCTAAAATTAGTATAAATAAGAACCTAGGAGGTCTAGGTCGGGGTTCTGTTAAGTAGCAGTTGAATTGTGGGGAAAGTTTAGCATTGTAAGTTCGAGGTTGATATAGAAGAGTCAAGTAGGTAAAATATTGAGGGTTAGGTCACAGGATGAGGATCCTGGTGTGATCTAGTCCTCCTCATAGAGGATCTGAACCTATTCATGATTGTAGGAAGAAAGATGTAATGCACATAACACTATAATTTTGCATTAGACCTAATAAAAGAGTAGAGAAGCCAAATATTTGTGGACGTAGCCCAAGAGGGGGTGAACCATGGTAAAACCTGTGTTATGTGTGTGCTTTAATGCATGTTTACTCTTCTGTCAATGATTGATCATGTTTAATTCTTGTTAATGATTGATTTACAAATAAATGGTTAAATAGATATAATAGACTGCATGCATGGCCTAAGAGATGAATAGGTATTAAGAGTAATGAATGGATAAGATGATGAATGCATGAAGAAGGTAGAATACAATCCGAAACCTCCACTCATTCCTAGACTGTAAGCACTTGAGCATTGCAGTCACCCATAAAGCTATCTCGGGTGAGACTGCACAGTGCACCTTGTCTGCTGTGTTGCCTTCTGGTTTATTAATAGGGCCGATAGTTTTAGAGGGTTTTGTTGGAAACCTATAGAAGAGGATAACATGGGTCAACCCTAGAAGCAGAAGGGAGATATTAAGCCCAACAAACCTCAACTAAATGGGCGATCAGATCAACTTCGACTTACCCATCATTTCCCAGGTTTCTTCGAGATGACATTCACATCAGAACCTATATCCAAAATAATATTGTCCATGTCATAGTTTCTTATCTATGCATTGAGTCAAAACTCCCTATTTGTTCTCTTCTTGTGGTGCACTTGGTTAACTTCTCAGTGTACGACATGTATCTCTTTCTCTTGGGCACACTGATCAATCATTCCGTGCAACATACTCAAAGCAGATTCATCTTTCATTAGCTCTAAACAACTTTTTAGAAAACTATTCAAAGTGCTTACCTTGTCAACTTGCCTTTCTGAATGGTCATAGACTGCTGAATATTATACATTGATGGTCTGTCATACAAAGGTGGTGTGGTCGAAGTCAATGTTATCAAATCTGCTCCTATTACTTCCTTCCTTACTTGTGTATACGTCTCTTTCTCCTTCTAGGGTCAAACAATGATTGAGGATCTATTGCTTTCCTTACCCACTAGTGTATCCTATTTCCTTGATTCATCGCATTAGCTCTAGTTCTGGTTCCTCCGCACGTAACAACTACTATCTTAGGTTGTTCGTCACACTTTTGGCTGCTATCATATGCACATTTCTGTTCCTCTTTTCTTTCCATTTCATGATCAACAGTGGAAAATCCTCCATCGCATGGTATAGCTATCTACAATACATGCACGTTGTACATGGATTCAGGAAGTCTCGTGCTAAATGTTCAGGATGATTACAGTTATAACATATAATAGGTCCTGTTCCTCTACCGAATCCTCCTCTTTTGTGACCTCTAAAACCTCTTCTTCCTCCTTGATTATAACCTTTTGGATTATTATATTACAAATACCCTCCTTTAGATTCTTCTCCCTAGACTCCATATGCGTCTATTGTGTGCTCTCTCATCAGATCAAATGCACAACAATGCTTATCTTCATGTATGACAGACTTGTAAAAGTTACAAAACAAGTTTCTCGCAGTGCTCTGGTACTTCCGCATCAATGAGTAATCACTAGGGTGATGACCCATCGTTTTGAAAATCTCGCACCATACTTCCAGTGGATTCAGAGCTCCTGTATTCAAATACTGTTGAAAAGTTGGGCATTCATTCTTATAATGAACTTTTGTTCTACATGTGATGCACTAGACTTCCTCGCACTTTTCTTTAACGTTTGCAAGTTCCTACAACTAAATAGTCGTCATTGCTAAATGTGATTGCACTTGAACCATCCCTGCACCTTTTTCTCCTACTGAGGATGCTTCTAACTTCAATGCAATTTCTTAGGCTCCCAATTGCGACAAAATCTTCTGTTGCATCAAAGGGCAACGTATATGTGGAAACAATCCTGCAATAAACCACTCTATGTGTTGTTCATATGGAATTTGTAAAGTCAACCAATCCTTTAGTATCATAAATACTTGATTGTAGTCCCACACCGATTCATTCACTATTAGCTTGATCTCCTTCAGCTCTGTAATCTACTACGACTTAGATTTAGGTTTCTAAAACTCTTTCTATAGAGCTTGTCTTACCTCTGCCAATGTTCTAGTCTGTCCCATTGGTGTCGTAGTCTAATATTTCATGTACCATAATAATGCGTGATCTCTGAATGTCGTTTCGAACTGCGCAATCTTTGCATCATCATCTTGGACGTTCTTCATAGTCCATATTGTGTCAAAACTGAACAAATGTTGTTCTGGATCCTCTGTTCCCGATCCATGGAAGACAAGTATTCCTAAATTAAGAGCTATGCCTGCCATCATGTTATGCACGATATTATTTCATGATAACAATAATCGATTCTGACTCAACATATTACTTCCATTACTCTTACTACTATCTTTACTTCCTTCACTAAGTAAAATTGACAAAGCTTTTGATCTTACCTCGGTTCTTGGTGACACATACGAGGTCGTGGGTTCGATGTAGAGTCTGATTAGGGTGGTATATTCTTCTATTGGACTAAGTTGAAGGATCGCTTCTTCTGTGTGCATAATCCCTTCGATATGGAGTATCACGCCAATGTGCCTTTCCTCGTTCTCATTTTGTTGCCCCTCTCTCTCAACCACAATCCTCTTCTTGTTTGGTCTAAATATCCAACCATTGTGGAATAATCCAATCTCTTTGTTTGTCTCATAATCTTATCCTCTTGACATCCTCAGCCCATTCGTTCCTCATTCCTTCTCTTCATCCCTCTTTACACTCAGACCGTCCCCTGGTCCCCCTATGTGCGCGAAGATGCTTAGCTATCAAATTCCATTTTCATAACTCCCTTGTCACACAACAACATCTTAATCTAAGTAGCTAGTGAATTTAGGTATCTTCCGTGCGGTCCCTTAAAGAATTCCCTTTCAACAATGTTATACAACTGAGTACAATCTATGGTGAATTTAGTAATGTAACCTCTCAACACACTTTCCAACGAGAAATCTATTGTGCGTGATACCCAATTAATTATAGTATTGACTTGCCTAATTAAATCATGAGTCCAATTTCTCGAAACAATAGTACAAAATATTGTGATATGTTCAACTACTCTCGGATCCACTTTGCGAAAATATTTGAAAAAGCAACAAAGAAAATTTCATGCAAATTGGTAAACACATACCTTTATAGCCTTTTCTTTGCACTGATCTGTGGATTCTTATCTTGATCTACAATAAAATTGATCTCCTTTGTGCCAAACCATTTTCCAATCTCCTCCTTAGTATGTCTCCACATCCCCCTTAGTCGCAGATGTTGGTCTTGAAAACATAACCATTTGTTGGCACACAGTAGGCAAACTCGGGGTTCAACATTAAATCAACAACAAAACCTTAAAGATACCAACCCTTTCAGCATCAACATCAAGCAGGTGAAGTCTCACCTACGGTACCTATGGGGATTGCAGGAACCAGGCATCCACAATCATGAAGGGAATGGAGACCGTTCTAACATTCATTCTAACTTAAGATTCATTCTACATGCAATATACCCTGTGTGTGGAATCATAACAACATAATAACGTATGACATAGTCATCTTACTTAATCATTCAACATGTGCTTTGAACCATCAAATACTTATTCATATCAACTCACAAGCATCTATTACATGTGCGAAATAAACAAATTAAACCAACACATCATAACACCACACACATGAGAACACAAGAATTTAATGTGCTTCACCCCAACTGGGCTACGTCCACAACGACTGGCTTCTTATATTATTCATTCATATTTAGTCCTTAAAACAAGTGCACACTTAGCTCATTCTCCAATCATACTCTTGAACTCTACTCATGGTTTCACTCTCTGATTTCAGACCCACTCGATCACTCACTTTCTTCTATGCTTCAAATCTCCTCTATCCTCTTCCTTCTACCCAAAACCCATACATATTTATACATTGACACTAGGGCTTATCCCGTTACAAAATGGACCAAAACGTATAACTACTTCTAACTAATTTCTATCTTTCTTGTGTTGGCTCTTTAATATGCACTGTCTTTTGCACGCGCTAGTCCTTTGCTGACTTGTCGCGTGATTTTCTCCTGCACGATTCCCAAAACTTACCAAAAATGTCCTGCTCCAACAAAATGCGATATACTAATCTCAACATGGGGGAGTATTGCAACATCCCCAACCACCCAGGCTGGGCCACGCTACTCCATAGAAAGACTCTTACTAAGTTTTGATAAACATTTTGTAGCATACCCAGCCATAGACCTGCTGGGCTATGTCCCATAGAACTCTTGCAGAACATCATACATTTAAAACTTGAATAGACAATTACATTATGCTAATACATATATTAATGCAGAAATAACAACAAGCCTATACATACAACATATACATGAAATACTCATAAATATAAAACATGTACAAATACACAACATGCAAATGAACACATAAATGGTACTTATATTTTTATAGAATACCACCAACTGCATGCAGACCTTCCATGAACCTCCCAGCCTTAGACCACGTTTCTCATCACTCTTAGCTGTGGGTCACCCCCGAGCTGGGCCTAAACTCCACTCAGGTAAAAGGGATTCCTAAGCTTGGCTGAGACAACTGGAAGTTGCACAGTCAACATGAAGGATTTCATCCTAGTAGCCAACTCTCACTAATATCCTTGTTACACATTATTTTGGTCACCTTAGTGATCACCTGACAACATGTGTTATTGTTCCCTAAAAATATTAAGAGAAGACTTTCTACATGGGAAAAGTGATTGGCTTCCCTTTGTCAAAAACCATATCAAGGAAGGTCGTCGCACCCTGCTAAATGCATGGGGTACGATGATTCCTGATCGTCACACCCTGCTCTAAACATGGAATGTGACGACATCGCATGCTACTATATGCTTAGGGTGCGACGATGCTTAAAGCATGGGAAAAGTGAAATTTCACGAATGTTCTAGAAGGGAATCTTCTAGAATGTGAGGTGGCCTCCGATCGGTTTGGATCTTACTCACTTCTCTGATTTGGTGGGATCATCCTAATCTCCTCACCCATCTCTCTTTCACACTATATAAAGAGGGATCTCTTATGGAAAAGGCTAAGGTTGAATCAACTAAGAATTGTATGGAGAGTTCTACTTCAGAGTATGCTTGAGAGATTTACTTTAGTTCTTCAAGTCAGATTGTGGACCTTCTTCATTCAAGGCATTGAACCAAAGGTGTGTGTGTTGGAGAAAAGAGCCATCGAAAGGGGACCTTGCAACATCAAGGCATGGGTTGTATTCTCCACTTTCTATTCACTTAATACAATAATGCATTTCTTCCCTATATAAGCATCTTGTCTTCTATTGTGTAATTCCTTGATCATATACATAGACTTCATTAGAATGTATATATCTTTGTCTTCCCTCTTTGTTGGTTTGTGATTCTTGGACAGGTTTACTATTTTGCAAACCCAAGGAAGGAGCTACAAGGACAACACTAGCGAGGGTCAAGCGTCGTTTAAAAGGTATGTCACTTGTACCTCATTAAACTAGTTCATATGATAATGAAGTTTAAGGTGAAGTGTGCATTCTATTATGTTATGTTCTAGTTTCCCATGGGATTTAGGGAGATCTTTTTGTGTTTGCACTTACCGATTAATCTGATAACAAAATTGGTGACCATACTGGGGATACAACTTTATTTTGTTTTTTTGCCTCCTATTTGCTTTTAGCC
>SNQJ01S0141407.1:0-24858 GCA_010110895.2 Picea sitchensis
ATGGCGAGAGGAAGTGACATTTAAATGGTATGTCACTCATCCCTCTTTAGTTAGTAAATTCAATATCTAAAACTTAAGGAAAGCGTTATGTTCTGGTGTGTTTTGTTCTAGATCTAGGTGGATCTAGGGAGATCAGTTAGTGTTCGCACCTACCGATTAGTCTGATAACAACTCATCCTAGATAAAAGGGTTGTCCTTCTTCAAATGACGTATGAAACCCTTAGTAATATTGGCATAGTTTACTATAAACTGACGTAAAAAGTTATTTTTCCCCTGTAAACCTTAAAGTTGTTTAATAGTGCATAGGGGATGCAATCAAAGTATTGCCTCAACCTTTAATGGATCTACCATGATCCTAGTCTCAGAGACTAAAAATACCAGAAGACGTCCATAGCTAACGCAAAATATGCATTTATGAAGGTTTAACCAGATTCTATAATGACAACATCTTTCAAAAACTAGTTGAAGGTGCTCAGGGTGATCCACTCTCTTATGAGAGTGAGCAACAAGATCGTCAAGATAAGCTTTGACTATATACTTAAGATCATAAAATGTGAAGGTCATAGCACATTAGAAGGTTGCTCTGACATTTTTAAGGCCGAAATTCATATTCTAGTATGCGAAAGTACCCCAAGAATAAATAAATGTCGTCATATGTTAATCCTTGGGTTTAATTTGAATTTGGCTATACCTTGAAAATCCATCCACGAAAGAAAAACCTTCGGTTCCCTCACACTCGTCGAGAATCTGATCGATGAAAGGTGTCTGGAAGTTGTATTTAGGACATGATTTGTTCAGGTTTACGAAGGCCATGCATACACGGATGGTTCCTTGCTTCTTATTCATAGGAACAGGATTGGATACCCATTGAGTCAAGGGAACTGGGTATATAAAGCCAACATTAAGCAGTTTCTCTACCTCTTCTTTAATAGCAGGGGCCTTCCGGGGATTGACAACTCTAAGACGTTGTCAAACAAGGTTAGCATCTGGGTAAGTTTTAATCTCATGCTCGACAATTCTAGGGTCGATTCCTAGAATCTCTTCATATTACCAAGAAAATACATCTCAAAATTCCTTGAAGAGCTCGATGTAGATCATGATTTCTTCTCGTGAAAAATCTGCATCGATGTGTACATTTTCAATCTTGCCAGGGGTACAAGAGATATTGATCATGATGGTAGGAGAGATACTTTCCATATTTCCTTCAGCATAAATTTTGTGCGTATCAAGTGGAACTACGACGCGACCAACTATCTCGCTCATAGTAGATCAAAAGTCATCTTGTTCGATTCTAGTAATCTCTGGGAGAAAATAAGAGCGATGATGCATATCATCCCAAGGTTTGTTAGAACCATTCATGGCCTCGATGATAGCCTCACCTGAGGGAAAAGTCTCATTGAGGTAGTCATGTGAATAAGACAATGAAGTGGCCCACACAGTCTTAAGAAAAAAATTATCCTCGTTCGTCGACAAGGTAATAGGATTGGTATTGTTGTCGCCCTAATTGACTCTAAGTGGACTTTGACATAGCAAAATTAGTCCGACTGAGCTGAAACTTGGACAGTGGGTGTAGGGAGTGATATTCCATTCATTTTGAGCACAAATACCCCTATCTTTCTCCCAAAGACGAAGTTTTTACATTATTAATCTCAAAAAAATAATTAATTAATTAAATTTTAAATAATTTAATTAATTAAAAAAAAACTACTTAGACTCGACGGAATCCCGCGAAACTTTAGACACTACCTAGCATGGTCATTTACAATAATCCACAAGGTTACTCAATGAACGAGATCATCGAGCGCCTTCCACCACTTTGGGCTGACACAGGGGAAAAACTCAATGGGAATTAACTTGACTAGTTAGGCGCGTGAAATCCCACGGATGAAAAAACCCTCGATGAAAGGAACCACCCTGATGTCAACATCCAAGGTACTGACCTAACTATGATGATCCATCGCAGACATTATTACATTATTAACCCTGAGAGTCTTGAGATCCATTTACAAAATTTTAAGTGTCGGTGTTTAAAAACACACAGTAGAACCATGTTGTCTTCGGCATAGATAATCTTCATTATATATGGAGTTGACCTCAGGTGCTAAGCGGCCGGTCAACATCACGGCTCCACACAGGGGCGTGTGGTTGATCCAACTCGAGGCGTGAAATCATCACGGAATCCGGCACCACAAAGAGTGCCCCTCGAAGTAAGCACCATAAATTAACATTAGTACACATTCATAAACAAATAATGAAACCAATAATATAAACAACGTTTACATAATTAAATTTCTAAATACAACAATAAAGAGTACAACATGACTATGATACAAAGAAAATTTTCTAAGTTACATATTTTACAACATGAATAAGATCTATGATACATGAAATAATTCTAAATTATCTGACTTTTTTTTTAAATGAAACAATACAAGCGGATATACAAGGGTAGGGTTAGAGATGCGTTACAAAGGATGTCCCTTTGGACACCAAGTAGCTCATCGGTAGAAAGAGTTTGAGTTGTTTCCCATTCAATGGAATATTGATGGGATCACCATCCAAATGACTGAGATAAAAGGAGTTAGGACCTGCTATTCCTCTGATCAAGTATGGACCCAACCACAAACAGTCAAACTTCAGGTGCTTTACGGTTTTCTCGCCTTTATCGAGTAATGCATGTCCCCAATCCACGAAATCCACATTGCACGACAAGTCAAAGTCTTCTTTACTTTGCTTTCAGTTGCAATTAGTCATATGCCTTCGTGGAAGCCTCATCTAACTTCGATGATGCGATGTACCACGTTACGAAATGCATTACGATCGTGGAAGAATCCTCAAGCCGAACCATAAGTGGAAACAATATGAAATTAATACTAGGTAATCTAGCTAGACCATAAACCAACTCAAAGGAGTCTTCCCAGTGGCTGCTTTCTTTGTTATTTTGTCCGCCCATAATGCATGTTTGATTTTACTATCCCAAGATTTTTTGTTCTCACCAACAATTTTCTTTATTATGGTCATTAAATTTTTATTGCTAGACTCTTCTTGACCATTTCCTTGGGGATAGTGTCGATGCATGTTATAGGATAATGCCATACTTAAAACAAAAGATGAAACCTCTGTGAAACAAAATGCCTTGGCATTGCTCATTGTACAGTGGAACCCCAATCCTGGTTATTATCCTGTCTTCTCGGAAATCCATCACAACCTTTTAGGTTGCCGACTTGGTAGGAATGGATTCTACCCATTTTGTAAAGTAATATGTGGTATGAGAACCCATGAATAACCATTACTTGAATTATCAGATTTCGATGGGGTCAAACCCCATGAAAGGTGCTTCTACTACGATTGGTTGTAAAGGGAGTGCTGTTAATTTTTGCTTTCCTGTGAAAGATGACATGGCTCACACTTCGACAAATGATGTACATATGAAAATATGGTGGGCCAATAATATCACGCTGGGAGAATTTTGTGTGTAGTAGTTTTAGCAGCGAATTGTCCACCACAAAATCCTCCATGAATTCATCCACAATTTTCTTTGATTCAACAACATCATCCACACATCTAAGGATGATTCCATCGGATTCCTCCATCCTAACCATCCCTAGTAAGAACATACTTAGCTGATTTCAACCTTAAAACCCTTGTGTCCTACTTGGTGGCTTGGACAAGTTAGATTCTTGGGATAATATATGATATTACCAATCAACTTTGTTCCAAGTTTTTTTGTAAGTTAGGATGATACTCTATCTCATCAATCGGGCAAACCAAATCCAAAGCCCACTTTCAGTTTCTTTTCGATTCAACATTTTGGCAAAACCTTGGCCCTTAACTAACTTAGTAGGTTTGATTTCCAAATCATATTCTTGGATTTTGTAATCCATCTACCGATGAGCTAATCCTTCACACGTGACAATACATCTTCTTCTTTGGATTAGGAACATAACTAATCACCTTGGAATATCCTATGAAGACTCTAAAGTGTTTGAGAGATTGTACTAAGGCATATGCTTGCTTCTCAAACATGGGATAGTTCAACTCTAGTGCAAGGAGCCCGACTGAAAGAAGCTATAGGCTGCTCATGGCCTTGATCATTTCTCTTTTGCCTCTGAAGACACAATTGTTGGTGTCTTCAGAGGCAAAGGAAAATCATGAAGTCCTTCTCATAGTGGGGCTGACAAGGACGGAGCTTCACATATAGAATTCTTTATAGTTTCAAAAGCTTTTCTGCTTTCTTCCTTCCATTCAAATTTGGCATCCTTCTTAAGAAGCTTATAGATAGGTTTCATGATCATTGTATAGTTTGGTATGAACCTATGGACAAAGTTAGTTTGTCCTAAGAAGGGTTGAAGAAGTTTCTTTGTTCTAGGAAGGAATGTACTGCTTTAATGGCTTCTACTGTTTCCGGGTCTAACTTGACCCCGTTTTTAGTGATGATGTGGCCCAATAATTTTCCTTGATTTACTGAAATCGTAGGAGGATTCAAAGAGATTCCATATTCTCTACATCTGTCAAAAACTTTTCTCAAGTTGTGAATGTGATCACCCCTTGTTTTCGAATTTACTGTTAAGTCATCTTGATAAGTTTCAATCAATTTCCCAATCAACCCCCTAAAAGCATAATCCATAGCCCTTTGAAAATTGGCTCAATTTGATAAACCAAATGGCATCCTGAGATATTCAAAGGTCTTCCATGGAGTCGTGAAAGTGGTCTTATGCCTATCTTGAGCTTTAAGTCTTATCTGATTGTATCGAAGAGCAGGTCAAGCATGGAATTCATTCCTGATCCTGTAACCCTTGTAGTAAAGTTTCCATCTTGGGGAGGGGTAGTAGTGATCCTTTGTGCAAGCTCTGTTCAAACCTCTGAAATCAATGCATATTCTAATTTTTCCATTCTTCTTCCAAGCAATAACCAAATTTGAACACCATGAAGGAGAATGTCTCGTTTATTACAATAATCCCACCTTCTAACATCTTTTGTAACTCTTGTTGGATTAAAGGGAACTAGCAAGTTGTCTTAACTTTTGTCTAAAGGGTTTTGTTTCTTCCCTAAGGGGAATCACATGCTGAATCGCATCTTCCCTATAGACTTTTTAACTCATCATAGCTAAAGGCCAAAACATCCCTATATTCTTTTAATAACTTGATAAGTTCAACGTTTTCTTCTATAGGGGTAGTTTGCCTATCTTAACCATCAAAGGCTTTTCATCTGTACCAATGTTAACTTCAACATGATCACATAATTCTTTTCTTGGGTGTTCCTTTTTCTTGTGACCATCGACTTATCAAAGTTCCTTTCTAAAGAAATTACTCGCCTGGGGGTGCATCAACCTTGTTAACATTATATGAATAATTACACCCTTCATTTATGCCAAATTCAGAAAACTCATGCATATGTGAAAAGAATTTTATCACCTGTTTGTAATCATCAAAAACCTTGATCGTTTTGTTTATCGGAGGCGAAGGCACGAAGATTACTTCCAGAAATGTTTTCATTTGCCAAGCTATATGAAACCGTGAGTGTTGAAAGGCCTTTCATAGTTCGCATGCAGAATTACGTTCCCAGGGAATGGCAATAAGGTTTACTGTGTCCAATTCTTTAAGCATGTCTAGAGTTTCATTTCTATAGCCTTTTAATTTTTCAGACTCGCAAGCAAATTTATTCTTAAGCTATTGGATTACCAAGTCTGAATCACCACTGATACTTAGACATTTGATTCCTCTTTCTTTACAAAGCTCTAAACCAAGGGGTGAAAGCTTCACATACTCAGCTACGTTGTTTGTTGCTTCAAACTCCAATCTATAAGAAAACTTAGATATTTACCACTTGGGCCGAAGAACAATTCCTGCACCCTTTCCTAGTCTAGAAAGGCACCATCAAAATGCATATACCAAACTTTATCTAACTCATTATCTTTAGCTTTATCTTCTAAAGAACAATGGAGTTAGACAAAATAGCATAAGTTTCCCAAGGCTCTCTTCTTTAAATAGTTGATTCATCCTTAGGGGCCTCGGGGTTTCCCACATGATTTTTATGATAAGCTTCTCTTTCCAGTCTGAAAGTTCCCCCACTTGGAGTGGGGAGGGTGGTATAAGATAGATCCATTTGTATGCCACCACCCAAATCTACTTGTTGATTTTTATGTTGAAATTAACATTCCCCATCGTCAAGACATCAATTACCACTATATCCATTTCAATGGTGATATCTGGAAATGCCTTCAAATATACTTGCAAACCCTTAATTAATCCAAGAACTTCTATGGTTTGGTATTGAGAGCCTGAATGTTATGGTAAAGGTCTAGATATCCTTAAGTTTAACTGTCCCATGACTTTCTTAGTCATAACATTTGAGGATATCTAGACCTTAACATAACATTTGTGCATTGGACAGTCAAACCATAGAAGTAGAGACAGGTAGAAAGGCAATTCTTCCCATTGGTTCTGTCATTCTGTGGAATAACTGGTGCATCGTGATAAGTTGTGGTTGGTTGTTTACGGCCTTGTCTTAGGAGGCTCATGTACTGCTTTAAGCAGCTTTTCCCTTTGTGAAGGGATCTTCATGATCTCACAGCTGGCTGCTAAAATCTTGGCATTATTTATGTCAGCCCCCTAAGTCAATGTTCAAATCCATATTCACAGGTGTACTAGACTTAGGAAAAGTTAGGGATACAGCAGAACCTTTGGTTTGTCCTTTATCTTTGTTTCCACCCTTTGGTAAGTGTATCCCCTTTGTGCCAACCATTCCAGCAATTTGTTGAGGTGTGGGCTTGGGTCCATATTTTTTTCTGTTGCTTTATCTACCTCACCACTCATGAAGTTCCATGACTTCCATAATCATATGTTTCCATCAATCATACCTTCCCCCATAATGATTGCCATACATATTGACTTGTTCATTTCCATATTCACTATAACAATCTTCCAATGGCCCGGACAAGTAACCTCATGAAATTCACCACATGATTACACAATAAGGTATAGAACGATGTTCTACCAAGTTGGTGGATTCAAAGGGTTAGGTGGCCTTTGCTCAATCTGAAGAGGGTTCTGTTCATTATGAGGGGGTCTCCTAGGCCATTTGTCATTTTGTCTTGGTGGGGCCTATTACCTTGATTCCTCTCCATGAGCATCAATCGATTTTTGCATTGCATTCAAGCTGACTTGTATGATTGGCTTCCATTTTGCTTTCTCGATTTGCTTGATTAAGTTCCATTTGCTTGAGTAATTTGGTAAACTTATCCATTCCATCATCAGATGACTAGAGCCCTTTGTTTGCTTCTTCTTTTCATCATTTACTTTTGAAGTGGACCCTCTGGTAAAACCGAGATATTTGACTTCCTAGCCTCAAGCAAATTTTGTTCAACCTTTGTAGCTATTTTTTGTGTTGCTTCTAAGTTCTGAGGCTCTTTATATATAAGGGCATACCTTATCTCTCCCTCAAATGCATCAAGGCAATGTATCGGATGCTTGGCATCTTTGGAAACTAATGTCTCTATGAATGTTCTTCACCAAGTTGTTGAACTTAGTGTTGAATTTTACCATAGTTTCATTCTCCTTTATCCGGATAGTGGTGAGAGCATTAAGTTGAAACCTGTGTTCTTGATCACCCCATCTCTTCTAAATTCATCAAAATTTCCTCAAGGGTCTTAAACTTATCTGCAGGAAAATCAATGAACCATTCCATCACCCTCAAGTGAGTATACAAACAAGGTCATCTTGGCATCTTCATGATTATGACCCCCACAATACTTCTACACACACATATTAAAGTTGGTAATGTGGGCCCTGGCGCTTATAGCATTATTTCCCTGAAATGCATGTAACTTGTCAATAGCCTTTTCAGGAACTTGGTGAGGGGAACAATGTTATAAGTGCTAAGTCTCACATCCTCAACTTTCTGATGTGTGTGAAAAGATATTCATGGTTAAGTTAGGATTAGTGGTGGGATTATTAATAGTTGGTTGATTATTGTTTGGGGAACAAGTATTGGATATCAGGGGTGCTTCGTCTCCAAGATTTTCAAGGTGTAGCCTCCTAGGTGGAAGGTGGTTTATCCTCCTCCTATAAACTGTTGAGGTTCGGAAAAGGACAAAACAATCCTATGCAGTCCCTCTAGTAGGATACCTCTTGTGAGAATTATTCAATGGAGTCGCCACTTGAATATGAATCACCCAAAGCTAGCCAATAAAGGTCAAAGAATTTTAAGGACTAAAAGTGTTTTATTAATTAGTTCTTAAAGAATAAGAATAAAGAATGTCGGTTAGACCAGGATAAAAGACTTATCCGACAGCAGCTCCAAGATGTTATTAGCCCTTATACTGCCTGCAAAGCGTGAGCTAAGTCAGAGTGACTTAGTGTGCCCTCAGGAACCTGATAATCTAAGTCTACATACTTGTCACCTTAGAACTATTACATCTAGAGCTTACTCCTAGAGGAAACTAAGGGGGGTTGTCCCTATGTACTAAGTTAATTTTAATTACAAGTGTTCTAGGAGTTAGTTTTAATTTGATTATAGGCCAAGGGGAAAACTAGCCTATATGACAAAGCGGTGATACAAAGTTCAATCTAGGTCTAAACTATATGCGAGTCAGCCCTAAGTCAGCTTCTGGAACTGTTACCTAAGGTTGGGCAATGGGGTCCAACTTCGTTTAGGGTGGTTCGTTACAACAAGTTTAAGAGATTAAATGAAACCATTTACCCAATCCCCACAAAAAAGAGTTACTTACAAATTATTACAAGCTTACAAAGAGATGTACAGTCTTCACAATGAGTACAAGATAAACAAAGGATATCTGAGATCACCCCTAGGGCCAAGCACATGCCCCAAGAGTATCCTTACTACTTGGACCCTTCTTTGGCATCTACCCTCAAGCACTTAGGGATGAAAACAAGTGATGCCTCCCAAATTGGGATACTCGATCACTCATTTATCCACACCATAACAATGATAAATTGATCAACAAGATATTGATAAAGCATAAAACCAATATATCCTTATCACCATGAAGATTAAACGGATAGTTGCAATATAAAAGATATAACAATTTAAATTATCACAATGTGTAGCCTATCAATACATCTACTTCAGAACATGTACAAGTGTGATCCTATGCAACTAGTGTTCTTATTTAAGATTTTAGATCCCACCCCTAACTATGTTTGCGTCTCAAATCCCTTATCTTGCCAAATAAGCGCCCGATTACTCAGAATCTTGGGCACACCTCAAACCCTAACTTCCAGATTGACCCCAGATCCCACTTCACCACAGTAGAGGTAGTGGAGGGAGGATCTCTAGCGAAATCATGGGGCCGGTCCCATACGTCCCCAAAGAGGCTAGCCCTCTCACCCGTTTTAGATGAAAAATAGTTGTTGAAGACTCCTAAAATGTTTATAAGTATTGTTAGGATCCTCGGGTGAATCTTTAGGTTGGTTTGGTTCGTTTTAGATCGATTTTAGGCACTTTTATTTTATCTTTTTGGCGTAAGGACGTGAGTAAAATTAGTGCTAGCGAATACTTGAAGCAGATGGGTTAATACCACCATGAACATATAAAGATATAAACAATGTATCGCCCGATCTTAAACCATCAAAGTAAATGCTCAAGTATGAGATGTGTCCATGAAACATAAAGCATGCAATGTTACTTGAAGTGAAATGTAAAATAAACTTTATGGCACTTTAGGTTTTTAAGCTCATGAAAGTGATATAGATTACTTGCAAATAAAATTAGAATGTGTAATAGCTTAGAAGGTCAATGAAACCATAAACAATATGCTAAACTATCCACATGTACAACATGAGCATTGAAAGATAAATGAGTTCAATATATCTAAACTAATACCACATATAGATTGCTTTAAGATGAAGAGAGTTTTAAAACATTAGCCAATGTATGTGTAATGTGTTTAGCAACTTAACCAAATATTAAACCTTTAAGAACATAAGATTACTAAACCATAGGTGTATTGAACATTTAGCAAGTATATTTTAGGATTTGTTAGGTTATGAAAACTTAAACATCAATTAGATCTAGGCTTTTAGCATGTGTATTTAAGCATTCAAAACATTGATAAGTTAGCTATCATGCATTAAAAGTTTAAACCACAGTAATCACTAGCAAGTAGACTAACAATTTACTAACAAATCTGTTTGTATGTGTGCAACAAAGGTACTAACAACGATATGAGGATGGCTGTAGGTACACACAACAACAAGAAAAGGAGGTCGTGGGCACAAGGTAAGTGAGAATTTGTGGATGAAAGCGTTTTATGAGAGCTATTAGATGTTTAGAAATTTAAAACATTAAGACCATAAACATAAGCTCATTAGAAACCACCAATCACTAAGTATAAGATGTTGTTAATCAAAGCTAAGATGTGAGCACTTTTATGTGTGTGAAGCTGTGTTTATATAGTGATGGGATTAAATAGACAGTTATAGCATCAGAACTATAAACAACAACTTTTCAATCTGTTATCACACGCACTTAACACATAAACAATAAATGATGTAGCTTGACAATTATGTGTGAAAGCTTGTGAGGAGAATGTTAAGGTGTGACTTGATGAGGAGTTTTAGAGAATTAGCACAAGAAGTGTTCAAGATATCAATATCAGACCTTCCAACATGCTACCATATGTGTTTAAGATGTGTGTGAAAGATCAAACCATAAACCTAAGTGTTCTTAAACCATTAACCAGAGTGCATGTATGTGTTGCTAACTTGTTGTGTGTGATGTGCAGCAGTGGGGAACAAGGCCGTGGCGAAGACACCCTACAGGGGAACTAGGTGAGGCCGTGGGCTAAGACTGTTGGGCAGTTAGCACAATGGGCACCAAAGGGGTGTTTAGGCCGTGAGCTATTCAAGCTAGGTCGTGGGCTTAGGGAGGTGCCTCAAATGAGGGATTCAACTGAAACAAAACCCCCATGGAAACTATGCTAAGCCAACAATGAATAAGTTTGAAATGACAATGGATTAGCAGGTAAAAGAGACTAGGACTTCATCACATATGCTATCTAGTTAGGCTAAATGACTTCATAAACAACTAGATCTAAGAAATTTAAAAGCACAATGAAATTATCTAACCTTAGGCAAGAATATCAAGAGCATGTGAGATACTAAGAGAAAGAAACTACTCTAACAAATTAGATCTATCTAAGATGTAAGCAAAACCCTAGATTAGTTAGGCAAAAGAATGAAAGAATGAAAGAATGGCTAGATCTAGATTATCCTACTTCTATAGAGACACAGAAATGCCCACAGAGCTTCAGTGAGATAGGAAGTGAGAGAGAAAGGGAGAGATGTGCATAGCTTGGAAGGTAATCTTAGAAGCCTTCAGGTTGCTCTATGCAGCCAATACTCAAAGATATGTGTTGCCATGTTATGTCGACCAAACTAAAACCTTGGCGATATGTCTTTAAAACGAAGGAGTGAAAGGGAAATTTACGTGTAAACACGAGAGGAATTTTTCCCTCAACAAATATGATTGAAAATATATTATTTTGACCTATCAAACACTAATCTATGAGCTGAAAAGCAAGCTGATATGAATGGGTAAAAGAATATGGCATAGAGAAGAAGATTTGGAGTTTTGTAGCTTCAAGGGATGGCTTCTCCTGAAACTGTAAGTGAAACCCTTGATGATGACATGCAAAAACTTAGTGCAAACAAAGTATGGCATAGATAGTTTTCCTTGATAAGCAATAAGAAGAGTCCAACTACAATCCTAAGCTATATCAAAGATGAACACAAACTAGCGAGGGATAACATTAAACTAGTTTGCTTAAGCAACATAAGATGAACCCAAGATCTAAACCATAAAATCAATTACCATAAAGCATTACAATATCACCTCATATGATGGAGTGCAAAGCAACAGAAATCTACACCAGTCCTCCAAATCTTTTCTTTATTGCCAAAAATGAAGATGTTGGAGTAGATCTTCCTCAAAAAATCTCCAAGAGCAATGAATGGATGGCAAGATGGCTTGAGCAAGAAGATGGAGCAATGAAATTTCCAGCATAATGGAGTTAGCACAAGAAAATGTGAAGAAAGAATGAGGAGGCTAGGGGTTCCTTTTTTACCTCTAGAGGCCAAAGGAAGTGGCTTGGATCCATGCCAAGTGTTAGTTTGAGAGAGATTGAGCAAATCTCAAGAAAGGGGCACACCATCAGGGTTTGAAACTAGATCTATGGTGTGGGAGAGTGTAGGAGGTGTTGGGATCAAGCAAAGAGGTGTGAGAGGCCTTGGGATTGATGTAAAAGGTAAGTGAAGAGTCCAAATAATTTTTAGAAAATCATTTGTGAAGTTTCAAGAAAGGAGGGGGCATGCTCCTCTTGGAGACCCAAAAGGTCCAAATGAAGAAATGGAGGTGTGAGAAAAAGGAGGGGGATCATTCCTAGGAATTAATGTGGGGGTAAAAGGGAGTCATAACTCATGAGAGGGGGCCCCAAATAGGGTCCTAACAACCTCCACCAATGAAAACGTCACTTTTCCCTAGGGGGGTGTAAAAATGAATGTAGAAGGTGGGTAAAAGGGGTTAGAATAGGTTTAGGAAGTTAGGGTTTGGTCTAGTTAGGGTTTTAGCATGTCTACAAGGGGAGCACTCCATATGTATGGAGTGCCTTTTGAGCTCCCCAAGGAAGATTTTGGGGTTTAGTTAGTTAGTGGGACGTATTCCCCTAGGGCAAGGAAAAAGGTGGTCAAAAAACTCAATTAATAAGTTAAATTAAGTTAGGAAAAGTTGGGAAGGGTTGGGTAGGTTAGGAGGTTCTCTTCTTGCCACTTTCCACCTTTACATCCACTCATTAACTCAAATTACAATAGTTTTGTGATTTTTTAATAAAAATCACCTTAGCGATTAAAATTGTTGTTTTGCCCTAGCCCGACTCTAAGTGGACTTTGACACTGTAAAAATAGTCCGGCCCGAGATGAAACTTGGCCAGTGGGTGTGGGAGTGCTATTCCATTTCTTTTGAGTACAAATACCCTATCTTTCTCCCAAATACGAGAAGTTTTTACAATGTAAGCTCAAAAATAATTAATTAATTAAATTAATTAAAATTTAGTTAATTAAAAACTAACTTAGACTAAATGAAATTCATAAAAACCAGACAGCACTTTGGCATGGTCATTTACAATAACCCTAAAAGGCTACTCAATGAACGAGACCACCAGAGCGCCTTCCACCACTTTGGAGGAAGCCTGGGTGGGAAAAACTCAATGGAAATTAGCGACTAGTTAGGCCACATTAATTTCACGAGATGAAAAACCCCTCGATGAAGGAACTCCCATTAGTAACATCAAGGTGCGGCCTAACTATGATCCATGCGGACATTATTACATTATTAACCCTCAAAGGGGTGCGGAAATCCCGTTTAAAAAAAATTTAAGTGCTGGTGTTTTAAAACACCCGGTGGGAATATGTTGTCTTGACATAGATAATCTTCATAAGAATGAGTTGACCTCTGTGCTAAACTAGCGGTCAACATGTCCAAACATGAATACAACATTTCTAATATGTGCGGGTAAACCTCCTATATAATTCATAGGGTTTCCTAGTTATGTAAAGGAATATCTAACATCAATGCACCATTTTGAAATCCATCGATTATATTTAGGCACTATTTTTTGCTTTTTGCTTAGTTTTAAAGATTGCCATTCAATTAATTTTTTTTCTTTATAGCGCAAAGGGATACCAGAATTGTTTCCTGAGTGAGAAAATGAAACTTTTCCATGATGGAAATACATTACCACTGTGTTATGTTTTGCAAGTTTCTTTGCCACTAGATGAGAGATGTACCTACAAGTCTCAAAGGATGCCAACTTGATTTGTGTGGCCCTCATCAGCAGTCACGTTTCCTGCTGAGTAAACCTCCATGCGACCAATTTTCAGAATGCATCTACATTTACTTCACCATCATATATAGGTAATTAGAATTTAACATCAAGTTTTAACAATGGCGTTTCATTCTTACGTTTATGAGCATGTTTCTTTGCATTGGATTTAGAACTTGAACTTGAAGAAGGGAAGAAGGAGGTGATGATGGAGGTGAAGGAGGAATCGGGGAGGATCCCTCTCCTTCTTCACTTTTCCTTTGAATATTCACCCAAAATGGTCTCTTCGTTCCAAGTAATCCTCGTACAAAACTTTCATCATCTAGACATGGAAAGAACATTTTTGAAGCTTCTTTCTCATCAAGGAAAGCCCCTCTTCGATTCCATATTCTCGTTGTGAGAAGATATCTTTCTCAATCCAATCAGCGGATTCTCTTCAATGAGCTCACCTTCCTGCAATGTATATTTTCCCTGGTTAACATTCAAATCCAAAAAGATCTTTTAAATGACTTTGGTTGAGTTAATTATGCATGTGTTTATTAACCATTTAAGAAGACTAATGAAATATGATGAAGATATGAGAATATATATTAGACATATAAACATGTCTGAGAGGAACTAAGCGAACAATAAAAGAAACAAACCATAACACCAATGTGATACTTGAGTTTAATGATCTTGCCTACGTCCGGGGACTTTTCCTCAGTGGGGAAGGCTTCATTATTTATGTTCAAAGATAAATAAGTACATCCCAATAGTTCCAAAAAAAGATACAATACTAATCTGGTCTTGTCTCCTAGATATATAGAACCAATAGAAGAAATGACCTCAAAGCGAATGGCCAGGATCGAAATGACCCGTAAAGATGCGCTCCTCAACAACTTCCCTACATAAAAATGGTTTTTCTTCAGCATAACTCTTCTCGGCGGTCCTCCATGATATCAAGAGGCCTGGATTTATATATATGTAAGTTTTTATAATCTTAACATTCTCTCCCAAGAATCTGGCCTCCAAAGATGCCAAATATCCCCCAAAAATGGCCAAAACTCTCTCTATTAGGGGACATGAGAATCAATAACAAAGTAAACTATACCAAGAAAAACCAGGTTTGAAAATTAAAGGGATTATCTCCTTTCCCTGGGTGCATTCCCCTAATTCTCTATCATATGCTATTAATACAAAGAGTTAGAAGGGTTTCTGATTGAATGGCATGATAGGTAGATTTGACAGGACTCAAAGGCATTTCGTCACCATAACAAAGATGATCGTTGGGGTTGGGTACTATTCATGGGTCATGAGGCCATAAGGGTTCCATGAATAGAGGTGGAGATCATGTTGATCAAGGTATGGAGATGGATGTGGAACATCAGTGGAGGGATAAGGGAAGGTACCCGTGTGAGGAGTCTTTAAGAAAATTCTTGAAAGCGTTCTCATAGGCTGGGGGTTTTGGAAATGAATGGTATGTTGTCGATACATGCATTCGAGTTAAAGAAGGATAATTGGTCGAAGGTAATTACCTTTCCTTGATGAGTAAAACATACTACATGAAAAAGTGTCGACACAATGATATAGAATGGAATAAATTCAACTATGGCCAAGTAGAAGGTTGTCATCGAGAGGAGCGTCAAATAAAACACTCCAACTTGGACCATTTTTCCTTCCTAGCGTGTCGAAAACAGGGAGGGACACCATGGGCTTAAAACCAGAGCCAGTAAAGGATTTGAGTGTGTTGTGGGACTCATTCAAAGGAGGAGATTCAATGGCTTTCCAATAGGTAATAGAGACACCGTGAGGCACCCTTGTAGATAGCGTTTCTACAATTGTTTTGTGGGAACCCGATAACTTGTATTGGAATGTGAGTTGAGGGGGTAACCTTGGAATGTGATCTTTTAAGTCAAAAATTATTAAATTTATGTCTGTAGGGTCCCGGAGTTCTATAGCTTTCAATAGTGCCTTCCATGAATTTGATTAGAGATATGAGTGGCTTTGGTTTGTTTTGAAAGAACTCAAAATATCAATCCCCATTTCATGAGTCGGTAGCTTAAATGGTGGTGAGGAAAGACATAGATGGTGTTGAAATCGTAAAAGAAACCTCATGGTAATTCTATATACCACTTCTGCTGCGAACACATGAGGGTTCAGCAGCAACGTAAATGAATAGAGTCATCCATCAAAAGAGTTTAGGTGCTTTTAAAGGTGAAAGAGATCATTACATGATTATTGAGGTCTTCTCAGGTTTAACATGAACTAGGGATGTAGGATAGTAGTTTGGCCATTATGGTGGGCCATTGGGGAGAGTGAGGGATCAGATCATTTAAAATCCTTGGATCGGAGGTCGAGGGTGGATAAGAAGGGTAACTTTCTATTCACATGGGGGTACTGGTGACTTTTTGGAGGAAGTCTCGTGGGTATACTAGTCGGACCGTAAGTTGTTTGCATATAATGCAAGGATCTGGGTATATTTGGTGGTTGGTGTGGAGGCAAGTAACTCATAGGGTTGGACCTACAGTTAGATAGGGGAATGGGGTTGAGCATCAAGACTAAATGGGATTAGGCGATACACGGATAGTGGCCTATACCGAGTATGACTGAGCTAGCTGGAGGTTGTTTCCCTCTAGTCGGGTGACGTTTATGTTGTATAAGATGATTCCAATATTGGGCCAAAGATAAGGTATGTTTTTTTTCCATAGGGTGGGAATTGATTGGGGTTGCCCTCAATTGGGGGTTATGTCCCAATTGGGATTTGTCCCTCTAAAGGGGATTGGGTTGACCTCCTTGGTGAAATTGTCCTATGAGGAATCGGCAGAATTTAATTGTAAATGACATAATGGGTAGCACTAGGATCGATTACTTCTTTGATAGAAGGATGGAAGAGGTCCTACGAAAGGGGTGGAGGAAGTGTCCGGAATGGCTTGGGAGGATGGTTCCCAGAAGGAGTGGGACCACCATGACTTTCGGATGTGATTTGCATAAGTGGGAATACAAAGTACTTGTCTGTATCGGTGGAAGTAATAGGTGAATCTCACAGGTGAAAGTAGTGTGCCAATGGGGGCTTGGGTATATGGTAATATGGGGTGTGAAGACTCATAGTATACATGTAGTGACATTTTGTAGGGAGAGTCAAAAAGATGTGTTGCTTCCTTGAACTACGTACCAAAGAAAATAATGAGTAGTAAAGGTGTGTGTTTGGATCATATGTTTGGGTGGGTGGTGAGGCGGTGATGTGCGTCTCCTGAGCCAAAAATATCTCATCTAAAAACGAATAGTCCCAAAGGATTGACCCTCAGTGCCAAAAGATCCCGATTACTTCATTTGGAACAATTATTGGTTTGTTGCTTGCTTGAGCTGCCTTCTTTAATTGTTCCATTATTTGAAGTGTTTTATTTTCCTTAACATGATGAGCATGAACCACATAATCATGACACCTTTGCTTATTGATATTGATTCTTTGCAGAAGATTGCCTTCTGATCATATAAGTATGGACTACCGGGCCATTATTCTCTTAATGGCACTACAACACATGTTACCTCGTTACATACTTCGATGAAGTACAAATTTGATTTTGCACTGTTTAGTTATGTGCATTGATGATGATTGCTTATCCATTTAAGTGTGTAAGTCTTATGATGTACTTTGTTTTTAACCCCAATTTCTTAACCAATTCCTATGAGATTAGATTAGATTGATATCCACTGTCGATTAATGTTTCTATCTTAGTGTGTCACATGATGGTACTTATATATGAGCAAGTTACTTTTATAATCAACTCCTTCACCAATTTCACCTGTCATAACAACCAATGAGACCCAACCTTGTTTGTCACGAATCAGATCCCAAGTTTGACCGGTCTTGTTGTCATTGCAAGCTGTTTTCCTTCCTTATTTTCCTTGAACCCTTTGGCCTCTTCTCGGGATGCAAGCGCCAACAATGGTCCTCATCGTACCCCTCTTTCTTGGGAGGTGATGACCTCTCTTCCTTTCTTTCCACTTCATTTTCCTTTTTTCTTATCCACTTCCTCTTGTCCTCTTTCCTTAGAGATGGATTCCCCTGATACATCTGCTTTCCTTGCTTCAATATGCGTCCCTTGAGCAAAACTCATCAAGGTTAGTGGGTCCAAACATGAATACAACATTTCTAATATGTGAGTAAACCTCCTATACTTCATAAGGGTTTCCTATGTATGTAAAGGGATGTCTAACATCAATTCCATTTTTGAAATCCATCGATTATATTCTTGCACCGTTTGTCCTTTTTTTAGTTTTAAAGAGTGCCATTCAATTAATGTTTTTTTCTTTATAGCCCAAAGGATACAGAATTGTTTCTTGGAAAATGAAAATTTTCCATGATGGAAATACATTGCCCACTTATTGTGTTATTTTTTGCAAGTTTCTGTTTCATCATCATATATGGGTAACTCAAATTTAACATCAAGTTTAACTATTGGCATTTCATTCTTATGTGTATGAACATGTTTCTTTGCATTGGTTTAGAACTTGAACTTGATGAAGAAGAAGAGGGAAGAAGGAGGTGATTATGGAGGTGAAGGAGGAATACGAGGATGATCCTCTTCCTCTTCAAATTTTCCCTTTGAATATTCACCCAAAACAGGTCTCTTTCATTCCAATTAATCCTAGAACAAAACTTTCATCTCTGACATGGAAAAGAACATTTTTCAAAACTTTTTCTCATCAAGAGAAATCCCCTCTTCCAATTCCATCTTCTGGGTGTGAAAATCTCTTTCTTAATCCAATCAACGGATTCTCTTCAATGAGCTCACCTTCACCACACTGTATATTTTATCTGGTTAACATTCCAAGTCAAAGATATTTTAAATGACTTTGGTTGAGTTAATTATGCATGTGTTTATTAACCATTTAAGAAGATTAATGAAAGATGATGAATATATGAGAATATATATCAGGCATATAAACATGTACAGAACTAAAGTGAAGCATAAAGAAACAAACCATAACACCGATAAATTAGCGAGGTTCAACAATATTGCCACCATCTCGGGACTTTTCCTCGATTGGGGAGGCTTCATTATTTATGTTCAAAAAGATAAATAAATTGCATAATAGAAGTTTCAAAGGATACAATACTAAATCTAGTCTTGCCTCGAGGATATCCACAGAACCCATGAAGAAAGCGACACTCCAAAATGAATGTGCGAAGCTCCCGGAAATGGCCCACAAGGTCAGGCTCCTCAAACTGACTTCCCTACATGAAATGAACAGCATAACTCTTCTCTGGTAATCCTCCATGACCTCAAGAAGGCCTAGATTTATATATATATGAAGTTGGTTCTCATCTCCTAACTTCCTCCCAAAATCGGCCTCCAAAAAGACCGATATCCCCTAAAATGGCCAAAACTCTCTCTATTAGGGGACATAAAATCAATAACAAGAGCCAAACTATATAAAAAAACCCATTTAATAATATTGAGGGATTATCCCCTTTCCCTGGGTGTGTTCCCCTAATTCTCTATCATATACTGTGTATGGTAAGCACCAGCCCTTAAGGGTTGCAGGTTGGCCCTCATACCAACAAACCTAGTTGCATGCTCAAATTGGGTGGATTCCCCAAAACATAGGGCTAAGGTTAATGTGCTCCAATAGAAATGGTCATATCGAATCAACAAAATAAGGGGTTATCCCCACTCTTCAAAGCACATGTTTGAACGGTAGTGGAGTAGCATCAAGCCGAATACTGTGGTCATATGAAATGGAGCGTCCATGAAGATGGGGCTTAGCCCCAGCGCTTTCCAAATCCACCTATACCAAATATCCATCTTAGAAAATGGCCAAAACTCTCCTATTAGAGGCATAAAAATCAATAACAAAACCCAAACTATATAAAAAAAACCCATTTTGAAAATATTAAAGGGATTATCCCCTTTCCCTGGGTGTGTTCCCCTAATTCTCTATCATATGCTATTAATATGGCCAAGCACCAGCCCTTAAGGGTTGCAGGTTGGCCCTCATACCGACAAACCTAGTTGCATGCTCAAATTGGGTGGATTCCCCAAAACATAGGGCTAAGGTTAATGTGCTCCAACAGAAATGGTCATATCGAATCAACAAAATAAGGGGTTATCCCCACTCTTCAAATCACATGGTTGAACGGTAGTGGAGTAGCATCAAGCCGAATACTGTGGTCATATGAAATGGAACGTCCGCAAGATGGGGCTTAGCCCCAGCGCTTTCCAAATCCACCTATACCAAATATCCATCTTAGATAATTAAACGTGGCATTTCTATCATAAGTAAAACATTTGGTGCATTGGTGTTTGGTCTGTTGTTAAGGCGTTGGGCTCTATGGAGAGGTTCAGGGTTCGATTCTCATAGAGGCTAACAAACATTTTGCCATTTGACCAAAGTAGCCAATGCCCAGTTGCCATGTGGCACCACCCCATTTTTCAAATAAAATGCCAAGTGTCAAACATTGATTGTTCCACCTATAAGCATGCTTGCCCATTCATAGTCGTACTTGCCACCTATCTTTCATGTCAACGTCGTATGGGTGTGACATGTCAATTGTATGGGTGCCATGTGTCACCCTTTCAATGGTGACACATGTCACCTTGCGATTGGTCCACATCAACTATACGGTCCACTGTGCCTCTGAAATGTTTCATGTTGTCACATCATCATGACGACGTCAACGTTGACTTTTTTACTATTTCCCTATTTGAATTTTTCCTTGTTTGGCAAAATGGTTAGAGTGCGATAACTCTTGCATACAACGCCCATTTGAGAAAGTAAATATATGGTCAGAATCAGCGTAGCGAACTAGTTTCAATGGAATTGGTTTCATCATATTACGAGAACTTTCATTTTTTGAGCCTTTTCTAGACCTGGGAAGCCTCCTGGATCTGATTCTGGATCAACTCACAATTATAAAGCAGTACAGAAAGATGTGCTGAATAAAAAATATACATAAGGAGATAGTTAGAATAGGTGGGTGGCCACCAATATCCACCTGGATCAATCCTCCCCCCTTAGGAAGAAATGGTCTCCATTGCGTTGAGTTCCTCCATCAGGTGAGGAAAATTCTGCTAGATTTGGCCCTGGGTTAGCCACCTGCCTTGGTGTAGGAGTTTCCCTACCTTGACAACCTGATAAAGATGGATCTACTGCTAGAAATTTCCCTCGATATGTGTGTCCACTATCTGATTGGTGGATGATTGTTCCATCCAGTCAGTATTGAGCTTTGTTGGTGTCATTTGTTCGACGATCTTTGAGGTGTCCAATAATGGTGGAAAATATGGATGAAGGAGGTCCACATTGAATATTGGATGCAAACCAAGGAAGGGTGGAGTGTTGAGCCTTGGTGATAGTGTAAGTCCCATAACAAAGTGGGCGAAGCTTCCGATGGGGCCCATCAAGATGCTCCTTATGCAAATGTAACTAGACTTTGTCACCAACTTGAAATTGGTGTGGTACCCTATGTTTATCATCATGCTCCTTGTACTTAGCATTGTATTTCTGCAAAATCTCCTGGACTTGTTGGTGGATGTGTTGAATCCGCTCAATGAGTCGGGTGGATTTGTCGACCACAAATGGATTAGGGGAAGAGTCTATCTATGTAATGGAAAGAGGAATTTCAACATCAATGGGTCCCAAGGGTTGGAATCCCAGACCCACCTGAAATGGGATATGGTCGATGGAACTCTTGAGATACCTGTTGTAAATGTGTTGGAAATATGGGAGAATCGCATCACATGAACAAGGATTCTTAGAATTGTACATGTGAAGGATTTGCATAATCATCTGATTGACGACCTCAGTTTCACCATCGGTTTGGGGGTGGAAAGAAGTGGATTTTTTGAGCTTGTTGTCCAACAAATACCAGAGACTCAACCAAAAGGTGTTGAGGAACCTACTATCTCAGTCAGAGATGATGGTCTGTGGTATACCAAAGTGAACCTAAACACGTTCGAAGAAGATCTTGGCAGTATCTGTCGCGGTCACATTCTTCTTACAGGCTGTGAGTATGGCCATCCTTAAAAACCAATCAATGACAGCAAACACATAGTATGTGAGTAGTTCTTGGTGGAAAGAAAACCATACATGTAATCCATGGAGATGGATTCCCATGGATTCTTGGGAATAGGAAGAGGGGTGTATAAGCCTTGCTTCTTGATGGTCGGCTTGGAAATGGTGCAAGAAGTGCAAGATTTGATATATTTTTTGACGTCCTGTCGAAATTTTGGCCAATAAAAATGTTTCTAAAGAACAACCACAATTTTCTCTACGCCAAAATGTCCTGCCACCCAAATCTAGTGGGCTTCCAAAATCAACTTTGCATGATCACTTGTAGGAACACATAAATGGCCCAGGTGGCATAAGAGCCTTCCTTGAATGTGAAATTCGGTGATAGTGGAGCCTATACCCAAGAGATGATATGTGATGGAAAATTCTGGATCTTGCTGGTAAAGTTGGGGCTACTCCGATGTTTCATGCCCAAAGGAATGGATCACAGTGGTAAGTGTAGCAATAGGAGGCTGACTTAGGTAGTCGGGGACATGATTAAATATACATGTCTTATACTTGATGTTGAGATGGAACTGCAATAGGTAGGTCGACCACTTCTTATGGTGGTTGTTCTGCAATTTCCCCTGTATCTGTATGAACTACAAAGGCTTGTGATCAGTGTGTATGATCGTCTTTGTCCCTAGAATGTAATGTTTCCAATGACAGGAGGCTTGTACAATGGAATACATTTCCTTTTCATAGGTGGGGTATTTCCAGAAAATATCGGAGAGTGTCTCACTATTGTATTCCACCAGATGCCTGTGCTGAGTGAGAACTGCACCCACAACATAGTTAGATGCATCAGTCTCAATATTGAATGTTTGTTGCAAATCAGGAAAGGAGAGTATTGGACCTAAGCACAAATGATGTTTCAAATATTCGAATGATCATTGTTTCTCCTTCCCCCACATGAACTTGGCCAAACCACCACCCTTAGTCACTTGGTTAAGGGCCAATGCAATACGGGAGAATCCCAACATGAACTGTCGATAAACATTGGCGAGTCCCAAGAAGCTCTGAACCTCGGTCAGTGTGGTCGAGGTTGGCCAATCATGGACGACTTGGATCTTAGCTGGATCAACATGGAACCCTTTCTCATTAATAATGTATCCTAGGTATTGGACCTTGTTCATGCCAAAAGAGCATTTTTCCAAGTTGGCATAAAGCTTGTGCTGCCGCAGAGTGCTCAAAACTTACTGAATATGACGCATGTGCTCCTCCCACATTCTATTGAAGATGAGGATGTCATCCAAATATACTACCACAAAGGAGTTGGTGAAGGGTCTCAATACATTGTCCATCAACCTCATTAAAGTGGTTGGTGCATTTGTTAAGCCAAAGGGAATGACTAGCCATTCGTAGAGACCTTCTTTAGACTTGAAAGTTGTCTTTCAGACCTTATTTGGTTTGATGGGAACCTGGTGGTAGCCAGAATTTAGGTCAATCTTGATGAATAAATTTTCCCCCTTGAGTTGGTCAAGGAGGTCATCAATCCTCAGAATGGGGTAGCGGTTCCTGATTGTGATTTTGTTTAAGTCTTTGTAATCAATGCAAAGTCGTCAAGTCCCATCCTTCTTCTGTACCAGTGAAATCAGGTTCTCGCAAGGGGAGGAGATAGGTTTGATGTGCCCCTTTTGAAGAAGCTCTTGGATATGATGCCTGTTTTCATCATTCTCCACTTTCATGTGTCCTTCTTCGTCTTCTCATTTCACTTCTTGTGTTGTGGCTTGGACGGATTGTCCTGAGGGTGGCCATCTTGACTTGGTCCCCTTCTACGTGGGTTGGGGTTTCCTTTGCCCTTCTTCAGTTGCGAGGGGTTTGTAGATCCAAAATCTTGGTGTTTCTGCTAAAATTTATGCTCAATCTTGACAACGTATCTATAAGTTGTTCCCAATGAGGCGATGTCTGGGAAATCCATTTCTGTTTGAATGTATTTATGCAAACAACCATGGTATTTTAGCACCACATGATGCTCTGGATCTTTGATACCCAATTTGGTGCGTAGGGTATGGAAAATATTGGTGAAGTATGGTACTGTCTAGTCCCTTTATTGATGTAGGGTGGTCCATCTGGTGTACTATTCCTCGTAGCTTCCAACAGGGTATTATTGTTATTTAATGGCATCTTGGAAGGAATCTGATGTAGGGGCCACCACAAATATTGCAGATTCCTCCATGACCCTTTGCTCAGAGTAAGTATCCCACTGGTATTTAACATGGGGAACGTCCTTCAGGAGTGAAAAAGTGAACTTTTCCTGATCGAAAAAATTGTGAACCGGAAAATATCCTTTGAGAAGATTCAACCATTTATCTATAGCATCTTCATCTATCAGTCCTTCAAATAACAAAATATCAAAATGTACCTGTACCTTCAAGGGGCTTGCATGGCCGCCTAATGAAGATGCTTCTCCCATGGGAAACCGTCGAAGGATCTACGTGAAGTTGTCCATCATTTCATTCCTTTGTCATGCGAGGGATTCCTTGAGAAACATTTTAATAGGATCTCATGCTCCATAATCTTTCTTTTCATCTCCCATGGTTTTTATTGGGCTTGGCATGACCGATCTTTCTTTTCTTCCTTGAGTCCCAACTTTTTGTACCTAGATCTTGTCAGGGACATGCATGAAGAAGAATAAATGAAGAGCATACTGATCTGATACCACTGATCTGTATTTAGGAGTGGAACAAACTAATTAATATATTGGATACAATAAACACAGAGATAGGAAGAATAAAAAAAATATTGAGTGAACAATAACTTCTACTAAATAATGAGATAGGATGAAACTGTAAAACTACAGAACTAAAACTTGCTTGAATGGTGGTAGCTATCTATGAGAAGAGATGTGGTTGCTACACACATTTGTTTGAGTAGAATGGATTACAATGAGGCTCGAGAGGGCCTTTACATATTACTCATGAATTCCAAAACTGTAGACATCCAAAAACCTAACCCTAGAAGGAGAAACAACAAAAGTCATGTGG
>SNQJ01S0141408.1:0-24858 GCA_010110895.2 Picea sitchensis
GATAACTAAAATAGGAAGTGCGGAAAGGAAGGGAATTCCCTATCGAAATGGGCCTATTGGACATGGCGTAAACGTGATCACTTAGTGTCATGAATTTGAAAGTACCCATAAGGGAAGAATACATTCTGACACTGATATTCTCAGTTGCCGGCTAAGAATTGTTGATCACAGGGATCGACTATCCAACATATGCATTGGGACTAGTGTACACAAAGGATAACTGGTTGATCATCACGATATTCCCTTCATGAGGAAAACAATGAGTATGGAAGACAGACGATACAACAATGACCATAGAATAGTTCTAATTGCATCCTAGTAACAAGCTATAATCAAGAGGTGCATAAACTACCTCAACCTCCACCTCTACCATATTCCCACCTAACTGGACTGGAAAGGCAGGAAGAATATCGTGAGGATAGAAGGAATGGCCGTCAAAATCATTCAACATGTTCGATGACTTAGAAAGAGTCAAAGAACCGAGAGCTTTCCAACATATTAGGGACATCACACCTATAACATTTCTTTCATCAACAACCTCCTTTTTGATGGTATACTTTGAGTACTCCACGTGGATTTGGAATGCCACATGGTAAGGAAAGCTAGGCTTCACATCTGTGACATCAAAATTGATAAATTTTGAGACACTGGGTTTTAGAGCTCCTAACGTAGATAGTAAGTCATTCCTCTATGAAGGACACGTCTGGACTACCTCCAAATCTGACATCGCACAAGGGTTTTGACCCAGGTCCTCAACAATAGAGTAGTTATGGGCGGCTCTAGCATTTGGATTGTGGGTAGAGCGCTTGAGTACTCCTTTTGGAATATGAGGCGATGGCTCTGGTTTTTGAATCTGTAAATTCATCTCCGGAGGAGGAGGAGGGAATTATAGACCAGGAATAGCATGTGAAGAGATATAATCTTGATATTGAGTGGCTACATTAACTTTCGCATCGACCATATTGATACACAAATGATCGTCATCTTGCAACGACAGGTTTTGAATCCCACCAGCTGCATTTTTTATCATTTGAGGAACTCGAGGCCATGTGTTGGTTGTGTGGGAAAGGATTTGTTAGCACGACGGGTGATAGAGATAATAGCCTTGTAGATTCCACACGTTTGGGGCATAAATGGGTAAGGTGGTCATTTGTAAAAATATTACAAGGAAATTTCACCTTACGTCTCTCTCGTTTTTCCTCTCTAGCATTATTATTTGTCTTTTCATTATTACCATTTTCCTCAGGTTTATTATTATTGTTCCCACCCTTACGGTTATTAGGTCCTTTCTTCTTATTCCCACCTGGTTGTTGGTTACCATTTGGGTTGGTCGACGATTGCAAAGACTGTACATCCGTCGAAAGAGTGGGATTGGAAGACATAGACGAAGTTGGCCCTCCTGTAGATTGGGTTAGAGACAACTATTTCAAATGGCTTGTCACTGAGTCTGTGGATTTTACATTAGCAGAACCTACAATGCCATCGGCATGAGGTCCAGGATTTTGTCTAGGGTCATAAGTTGATTGTGGTGCATATGGAAAAATGTGGTATAACATCCTAGACTGAGCATATATGAGATCTAACAACTGGGATTTAAATATCGCTTCTTCCTCAGTGGTAAACCTGGCTGTAGCAAGATCATTTGAGATAGGAGGGTTCAAAGACTTGAGGAACCATTCTAAAATAAAGGCCCGGGGTATGGAGATCTTAATCAACCTATTTTGTTTGTGCCACTCCTAGATATGATTCAAGATATGAGTGGCGATGCCCTTGCGTAAAATCGACAGAAGTTCTAGGCCAGCATCGTAACGAAATGGCAATTGGAAGTGGTTAAGGAAGAAAAACACCAGCTGATTAAGGGTCCCAAATGATCCCTTAGGTAGCTCGATATACTATTTCGCAACGACCCCAATGAGGCTACATTGAAATAATCTTAACTGAATAGAATCGTCATCAAGGGAATTCAAGGAGCACCATAGGTGAAAGGTAGTAAAATGATCACTAGGATCCTCGCCATTCTTACCATCGAACTTCGGAATGTCCGAAGGAAGAATGGTGGGAAAGGGGGGCCATGTAGGATCATGATTCACAGGGTCATTCATCAACTTAGAAAAGTCTGGCAGATTAAGTGTGGTGAGAAAAGGGAGACGGGGTTGTAGCATCTGGCCCCAAGCTCTCTGAAAAGATTGAGTTTGAGGAACTGCAGCCCATCCAAGCTTCTGGTAAGAACCATGGACCTGCCCGGGATTGTAATACCCTCCTCCGGTATGATTCATAAAAGGTTGGTTGGGCATCATTCCAATGGGAATGAGGTTATAAAAATTGGCCCCAGCCATATTGGATCTGGGTTGGGGGTTTCCCAAAGTGTGAAACCAACCTCCTCCGGGTGGGAATCTGGAGGACAGAGGTGGATTCGTCATGCCAAACGTATTGGTCGAAATCGACACCAAAGAGGTAGGGGTATAGGACAAAACTTGAGCAGAAGATTGTTCTCCAGGTTGGTTGCTCCACCCAGATGCAAGAGGATTAGACCCGCGGTTAAAAGAAGGAATACCTCCCATATTAGGAGTCATTTGAGGGATTTGAGAACCACCAAAGGAAAATGGAGTGTAAGGAGTTATAGTGCCCCCAAGCCCAATGGAAGGAGTTGTATGTCAAACTGCGAAGTAAAGTTTGACATACCATATGAAAAAGGACTAGAGGCCATAGAGATGGACTGAACATTATAGCCCAGTGAGTGACCAAGAGACCCAAAAGGTTTGAGGCAGTAGATTGAGCATTCACTATAGGCCGAGCCAAAGTAATGATAGGTGCCTCTGACACTACAACCATTGTGGTTACAAGAGTCGAAGGGGTTCCATTAACTATAGTGGGTGTAGGAGTCGAAGGGATCATAGTGTTCTAAAGACTAGGTTCAGTACTCATCCTTGTAGAATCACAAATAAACATGACAAATATGCCCATATTCAATATTCAATAGCATAATACATTAATAAAAATGACAAATACACCCATAGAATAATAATTCAAATATTTGCAAGATATCAATTGGACGGGTAAAGAGTATTTCTATTAATATATGATCAGCAGAAGCAAAAATGTTATAGACTTTCGTGTTGGAACGATTTAGAACCGAAAAACTAAGTTCCTTCCATCTGGGCTCCACCACTTCAATCCTCCACCAAAGGAAATCTCATAAAAGAGAAACAATGAGGTTCTCAATCAAGAAGGGAAGAGCTTGGGGGTTGAACACTATGTTCAAACTTAAAGGACAAAGGGAAGCAGACTCACTATGAAGTAAATAATTTCTCCATAAGAACTTTTCTCTCAAAGTTTAATTATTTCTCCTCTTTCCATATCTCGGAATTGGCCCATTTATAGCCTTCAAAATGGAACTGAAGGGCTGATTCAGAACGTTTCTAGTATATGGAAGGACAAGGATCATAGATCTCCTGTCATGACATGGAAACCCGATATTAATTTTCATTTTATGGCACAAATCTCGATGTATGCGGGCTATAGTGGTGCATCCTACATATACACATGTTGTATAGTAGGAAAGATGTGTACATGTGGAAAACTATGTATTTTTAGCTCTGGATTTTACAAATAGGGATGACAAGTCTGCATAGGAAAATGGAAAAAAGGCCTTTTGTGCAAGATTGCATGGGGTGAGGAAAATATTTCTATAACAACAAATATTTCTAAGGGGCAAGTAATAAGGTAGAGTCCTTATTCCTTAGAATCCCTTAGTCTCTCACAAGGTCGACCGAGTGGATTTTTGAATCCAAGGGTTGGAAAAACTTCCAAAACAAGTCAACGACGAGTGGCACCCTTGGAGCATGGAGGTGTGTCTTGAAGGTCATGCCGTGTAATTAAATTGAGTCAATAAATTAGGTGGCCTAGAGAACTTAATGAAATAATTAGACCTTGTTATAACTTGGAATTAATTAATTAGTAAATTATAAACTAGAGTCCTAACAAGAGTCTAAGCCTAAGTGTAAGACTAAATCTAAGTCTTAGAGGAAATGAGAAACTAAATAGAAAAATTATATGTCACATAAGATAAAAGACTTGAGAATATAATCAAACTCTACGAAAAAGGAAAATAAAATTTAAAGATTGGATAAAATGCACATGTGTGCATGAAATTAATAAAAGGGATTTTTAAAATAGAAATAAATAATAACTTGAGAGAATAGGTGTAAACATAGATTAGTATCTTAAGTCAAGCTACCACTAGTCTAACTAGAAGAAGACTCCTAATCCAAGTATAACAAATATCTAGTTAGGAGACACTCATTCAATGAGAATTTGTGGAACAAAGGGACAACTAAGAGAGAAAATAGGAACACATTAGGAAATGTTAGGGAAATTGGATTTATAAATAAAATAAAAATGGTAATTACTCGTGCAACTTGGAGAGAGTGTGACAAGTGTGTGGGTGAATAATCCAATTTGAACTAATTAAAAAAGTAATTAATTGTGCATGAGGACATGTGTCATTGGAGATTTTTCTATAAAACAAATGTGATAGAGGGTAAAAAGGATCACTTATTCTTGGTACTATTATGATGCCGAATTATTGGTACTCTCAAAGCATGTGGTTGTCTTCATAATGCCAGTTGCTTCTTCTCCATCCTTCTTCATCATCAATTTATCCAAAAATTGTTAGCTTGGTCCTCCTAGATCCCTGGTTTTTATTGGCAGCTTCCTTGGGTAGAAAAATTGGGTAGCGCACTACAAGGAGAAAAGGTAGCGTATGTAGGTAGTGTCATTGTGTTGCATATGTGTACAGACTCTGCTCTCTATGAAATATTAGGTAGCTCCTATAGGTAGCGCCTCTGTGTTGCACCTCTGTGCCAAAATTTACCCTTTGTGAAATATTTGATAACGTCATTAGGTAGCGCCTCTATGTTGTGCATGTGTTCCAATTATTTCCCCTCTCTTAAATATTAGGTAGCGCCATTGGGTAGTGCCACTTACGCTGTGTCTGTGTGTAGGTTTGGGTAGAATTACAAAAATGCAGCGCCTTCAATCCTTAACATGTGTAGAGTAATTTATGGTTTTTCATGATGACAAAACCATTTTAATAAAGAGCCTTGAATGCACAATAGGTAGTGCCTTCTACCAATGGGAAACCTAGCACTTAGCAAAAACCCAAAACCCAAATAGTTAAGCACTTAGAGTCCTGTATTGATGGTAGAGATAATATTTTCATATTGGTTAACCCTCCCAAAAAGATGCATCCTCAAAAATAGGGCTTACCCTTACCAACTATTTTGTCATTTTTACACTTAACCTCATACTCTTTCTAGTAGAAAGAGGATCTTCAATTGACACAATAGACTTCTTATTCTTAGAATTGAAAGGCTTCTTTGGTGTAGTTGTGCTCTCCTTCGTTGTCGGTTTGTCATCTTCAATGGAAGCTTCAACCAACAACTATAGATTTCTTTGGGCTACCTCATCTTGAAAATGCTTCGGCTCTGCCTTTAGCTTCTTGTTCTGAGATTGGAAGCCTCTATTTTTCCTGTAGAGATTCCTTAGTTGTCTATGAAGGGGCTAGGCCGTCCTTGCTATAAATCTTTCCAAGTCAAGGGTGTGACTGTAAGCATCCATGAGCTCTTTCATCTGAGCCAAGTTGACCTTATATTCTGCTTTAAGACAAGCTATTTCTTTTCTTGCATCTCTAAGCTGCTCGATAAGTCTTTTGTAGGTCTAACTGTTAGGAGGAATACTGGCATGTACAGTCTCACTAGGCTTTTTCTCAGACTCCTCTTCCTCCTGCATGGGAAGTGTCTTGTCTACCTCATCAGGTTCCTTGATGAATTTACTTTTATTCTTCTTTCTCAGCATAGGGTTTTCATCTTTTATTTCAATAGGCTTCTCAAAGCTGTTCTCAGAGGCTTCATATTTACTCTCCAAAGGTATTTTAGTACCTTTATCCTTACCCTTTTGTACAGGGGTTTCTAGTTTCCCTTCAATAGGCTGAGAACTACATTTACCCTTCTTCCTCTGAATAAGGGTTTATTATTTTTCCTCCATAGGCATTTCAATGCTCTTACCCTTCTTCTTTTGAATAGGGAGCTCAGGTAAGGACTTCTCTTTGAAAACCTCCTTAGGAAATGATGACCTTGTGAAAGATCTTTTACCTTTGATTTCAACTACTGGATAAGAAGAGGGAAAGAGGAGCTTCTTCCATTTCTTGGATGGAGCTTTGGTAGAGGAAGGTACCTCTTCTAACCCTAGTGGAGGAGGTGGTGAAAAATCTCTGTGTGGAGAAGGACAAACTTCCTCCTCGACCTCTATTACCTGCTTGCTGATCTCTAGAACTTGAATAGGCGTTCTGCCCTTTCTCTTCCTACTGGTCCCTGCTTTAGAAGTACTGGTGGGTGACAAAGGACTTGCCTTCTATGATTGAGGAGTTGGTGCTAGATCCAACTTGAAATGAGAGGTAACCACAAAATGTTCCCATGAAATATCTTTCTTACCCAATTCCTTAGAGACTAACATTCTGATTAATCCAGAGTGGAAAAGGCTAGAATCCACATCTTTGGATTTGTCATGTATCATGTATGAAATTTTACCTATACTCCTCAACAAGTAATAAGGAACATTCATCTCAACCTTACCAGTAAAATGTAGCAACAACATTATATGGTAATGGTACAAGGTGTTGAATCTCCCTTCACAAGTAAAATATCTCTGTATGATCCTCAGTAATTTGTCAAATTGTTGAATCGGTTGACTCCTTCACATACTTTGGGATAATTCATTGGCTTGATATTCAGGTTTAAAAAGATCTTTTGCATAGGTTGAACTCAAATCCATGGCTTTGAACCACCTTTCACCTATAATGGGGATCATTGTTGTTGTTGAGATAGATGCTTCAATAACCTCAAACTCCAAATCACCAACCTTGGTTTTATTGCCATCAAACTGTAGTGCAAAATGTCTTGCTACCTCTAGATGACCTCTCTGCATGTTTTAATGAAAGAGAGGCAACCTACTCTTTCAAAGGCCTCTCTTGCTATGGGTTATATATATAAAAAAAAGATGCATGTCCACCGGTTCTGTTTTGACCACCTTGCCACCTTTGTGTGTGTCTTCCTCGATTGAGGAGTCTCCATGGCTCCAAAATGAGGGCTTTTAAGAAGTTTAAGGGATGGTAATGACCAGGAAGGCTTTGAATAGGGCTTTAAATAGATAAGGTTGACTCTTTAGATAGACTAATGCTAGTAATCCAAGCTATACTTTTTAGGAATCAAACCCTGGAAACTATGCAATTGAATTGTAAGCAGTGAGGGAGTAGTCTAAATTTGACCCTACGCAGAGATGGTGAAGCATGTAAACCCCAAAGGTGAAGGCAAGGAAAATAGAGAGGGTTTAAGGAGTGCCTCTGGGTAGCGCAACACATATACAGAGGATAGGCTATTGTAGGCCTGCGACTTTCAATGGTTAAAAGCAGTAGTGATCGGATATAGATATAGGAAAAGAGATTTACAGGTCCAAAGAGGAGAAAAAAAAGGTTACCATACAAATATGGATCCCTTACTACTATGAAAGCTTAGAAAATGGAAACTGAGCACAAATTTTACATTGAAAATTAATACTCATAGGAGGTAACATGAGATACTTGTGCAATGGACATCTGTTGAGATCTCCAACGCAATTTTGGGATGAACTTTGAGAAAACCTTGTCCCTTTAATCTTTCTCAGTATCAGATTTGGTTGACATACGGTCGCCTGATCAGAACTTACAAATTTGCACAGCGCAACACTTTTGAGTCTTTCAAATTAGAAACCGTTATCAAAGCTCATCAATGCAAGATCTTTGAATGCATATTTAACCGACTTCTAGCATTGAAAACAAGGGACATGGGCATTAGTCGTGGAAATCATGGCTCGAGGTGGAAGTGTGATGAACATGATAGGCACTACGGAACTGCCTAATGAGTGTGTAGTGCTCTAGTTTAAAAAATGATTGAATAGGTAGGAAAGGAAAAAAAGGGAATTCTTATGAGGTCATGAGTGAGGATATAGGAGTGTCACATCAATCTAGTCATGGGAAGGATCGACCTAGGCACAAATCATGAAGGGGGCCAAAATAAAACATGAGCTAGAAATGGTTTAAGGATCAAAATCAAATTGAGGATCAAGTAGAGCTAAGGCTCAAGAAGCTTTAATCATCCAAGGGGTGCCCACCATTCATAAATTTTAAAAGGACCTTAAAATTATAAATTAAAATCTAAGGCTTAAATAAGGATTGCAAACAAACTAAAAGACCCAAGGCAATTTAGTGTGATAACAAAGCCTTTTCGATTTCCATATTATTTTTTAAATTAGATAATCAATTCAGAAGAGTATGAATAATGGTCGAATTCACTAATGAAATGTTGTAAATTGAATGTATATGATTTCATAATGAGATTTAGATGGAGATTATGCCTAGTTACCATTACACGTTTTAATTCTTGTGTATTGCCATTTTGTGAGTAAATGCATCTACTTGATGATATTTATTGATGGATCCTTCTTTAAAATATATATATATATATATATATATATATATCGCATGGAGTTAATGGAATACACAACATTTTTCTTCTCTGTATAACTTCTTTACGGATTAACAAATCGAAGATTGTTTTAAAAAGACTAAACTTATGATATTCTTTTGTTGAGTAATGATCTTGTTATTGTAGTAAATCCAAAAATAATTCTAGACATACTGTAGTCACCAACAACGTTTATGTTTAAGTGAATCCATCTCTAATTCGTAATGATAACGTTTATGTATATTGGAAACTTTTACAGTTTAACGTTAGTGGGAAGTTAATAATTTCGGATTAACTGTTAGCAAGCGTTCCCACAGGAACCATTTCACTGATCGCAACTGATACACTCATGAGTGGAGCTAAATGTTCTTCTTCCTGACCAGAGACCTTTAGTTAGGGCTCGGTTGGTACCAGAGGGAAGCCAAAACCTTCTGCTAATAACGATATTCTACCTCTCTGCAATGATAGTTTCTAAAATAAGCCATCATATCTTAACGCGGTAATAGTTCACCAAGTTGGAACACCATTGTGATCGTTTAACAGTTGAGTTTACTAGAATTAGTTTAGCAGTTCCACGATTCCTTAATTAATGACCTAGATTCCTTAATTCCTTAATTAATGTTCCACGATTCCTTAATTAATGACCTAGATTTTAAATAGGGAACTTAAAAGTAGAATATCCGTTAATTGTTTGGAGGTATCGTTGAGATGACTTCGTGGATCCGGAACCACGTGTTCTACCTTTTTCATACTTCATTATTTAAAGCATCCAATCATATTGAGTCCCGATTGAATTAATACAATTGTTTTGATTTAATTGATCGAGTTATTATGAGATACAAGAAGATCGTATGATAAATGTATCTAAGTTCAATTCAACGAACTCTTTAGAATGCACCTCTATTCAATATTCTTCCTTAATATTGTAACAATAAATTTTATCTTCCATATAAAAGTTTAAAAGTTGGTCACTATCTTCGGACTATCATTAACAAGGGCAGCGAAGCAGCGTAGTCCCTCCCGAATTTAATGCAATTAAATGGAAGAATGTTCATAAGGCAAAATATTCCAATGTTGAAGTATGATTACAATAGCATTTTAATGGTGTGTATGAGGAAAATGGGTTTTATTGGAATTTTATAAGAAATTATAGTGCAAAACTAGAGGTAGAATTTTTCATGGTAAATATTCCAAGGTAGCATTGCACAAAAGATTTCTTGCACTTCGCTTATTAAAAAATGAAATCTTTTGTGCAAGAAATTTACAAGATATACATATATATTAATATATACATTGTGTAATAACCATATGTGTTCTATCTTCAAGAAGGTTGAAGCAAAGACTATGGTACAATGTTGCTCTTTGGTCTTCATGCTAGTGACATCAACTTTTAGGAAATAGGTGATTTAAGAAGTAAAGCCGGTGGTTTGAAGTTTTAATTAATTTTGTTTTTTTTTTTCCCTTAAGCTGATTGAGATGTAAGAATATTGTCTTCATTCTTGTGAATATACCCACGGAATTGAAGGTCTTGTAGCATGTAGATAGTAGCTTTTTTTTTTGTAGATATGTCTCATATGACGTGTCTAGTAGGCTTGGAAGTATATTGTGTCTGCGAAGGAAACTACGACTGATGCATTGTCTGGAGTCTTGTTGTCCTTTGGTCACGGATAACGGCGGTGGGCAATGTTGATATGGTGGATGTTTGACAACGGCTAGTGCAGTCAGCATTTGCATCTTATCGATCGCGATTCGCGGATGTAGGAGAAGTCACAGATGCATGTCTGAGGCTCGAGCGGTGTTGAGTATGCATTTGCAATTGCGAGGGCATCTTCAACCTGCATATAGATTACAAGAGGGGATAAGTTAAAGAGTATATATACATGTATAAGTGTAAATGCTTGTGTGTATGAAGTATGTAAATGTAGAGGTGTACATGAATACTTACAACATTTGTTGAACTAGTTATTTTCTTCAAAGATTGTGTTGCTTCTGTTATGAGAATTGTTATAAATGTTGATTGCGTTGTACGAAACACCTTTTCTTTTATGTCTCTCCTTTTGGTGATATTTTTAAAATAGCATAATGGGGAGTTTTCCTTTTGTAGTTGTTCTTCAATTGAGCTAAAAAGGAAATGTGCATATGTTTCGAACAACTGAAGCTGCTACATAGAATATGATAATTGTTATTTAGTTAGATTTAATATATATTTAGAAAGTTAAAGAATGTAAAATGAACATTGGAGATCGTACCATTCCTTGTCATTGTTTGTATTCCCATCTTTTATGTGTAGTGTGTAATGTAGCCCGATCTTCCTTGCGATGGTGACGACAGCTCCGATGGTTCCAATTGGGTACATGTTAATGTTATCTGCAAATTGTCTATTTGTTGTGTTTGGTATGAAAGTATATTCTTTACAAATTGGGGGCAATGTTTCTACAAGGCTGGATTCATCTAGAGAATAATTTGATCAGTCACCCACGGTCATAGGTTGGTTTTGGTAGAATTTTAAAATGTGTAATAGATATTCCACTGCCGGGTAAAATCTTGTGCTGATGTCTTTTTATAAGGTGTGCAGGAACAGTTAGTGTAACTGTTAGCATGCCATTTCATCTGTCATATCAGCACGAAGAATTTTTCGTGTTTTATTTACTTTATCCAAATATGTCTTTGTAGACAACCATGATGTCTCAGATGAAAAGTTCCCCAACTCTACGACTATTCAAGTCCTCAATGGATACAATATTTGGATGTGTATATCTGGAGCATTGAAAGGAGATTGCAAGAAATATGTGATATGAAGAACATCTTTTTGTTTTTTTTTTCATAAATTGAGGGTTTTACATATCTATGCACATACATGTCAATTTCTTCTCCTTGGAAAATTGTGGCTGTATCGCTTGAGTTTTGAGTGTTGCTTGCATCAGGTAAAGGCAGTGGTATGTAAGGTAACAATGTCGCATGTGCACTAAACATAGAAGTTGTGAATGGCATTAGTAGATGTTTTTATTTTTATTTTTGCATGTATGAAAGATGGTTTATGAATGTTGAAGACGAAATATTTTTTATGAATAGATACCTTGTAAACCGTTGTTCTTGTGGTGAGCTGCGATGCACAGTGCTAATTGTTGTTTCTTGGCTTGTCCAGGTTGTTCTGTACAGAACATTTCGGCATTGTATATGAGACATATATGGCAGAAGAAGTAGTTTGACATATATAAGACACGTTGGTTTACATATGGATTGTGACTCTACATATGTATATTACTTACTAGGAAGAAGATATTGGATAATGTTATGGGTATGACCATACCTTCTCTTTGAAGATTGTTCTTGGATGTCTTCTCCGATGTCGCTTGTAATTCCTTCTTTTTCGTCAGTTGTTCTATTTCTTTTTATGTAAAGGTGATTTATAAAATGCAATATAGAATATAGAATATGAAATATGGAACAATAACAAATGACATTTGAAATACAAATTAATAAAATACAATGAAAGTTGGAAATATGTACCTTTTTGCATCCATTTTTGTAATTGTCCTTAGTATCTCTTTAGCAACAAATAATCGGTTTGATGTACTACATTTAACAAAAGAATGAAGAAAGTGAATAGTTATGTAAATAGAGTTGAGGAAGATGCAAGTGCATTGAAAGTTGGTAATGTATTTTGTTTTATATTATCAACAATGTAACATTGAGACTATACCAACCTTTTTTTTTAGTTGCGAGATGATTTTTTTATGTGCTAGAAGGGGAAGGTGTTTGTAAATGTGTGAAATATATATGGAAATATGCTTTAGATAAAAATATGCATGATGATTTTATTATATTTTAGACTTCAAGTATGGGAACTAGAAATTGTATCATGGTCGGTCCAATATGTATTTAATGTATATATTTTGTAGTTTTTATTCTTTGCATTTGACCAAATATGATCAATAAGCGTTTTATGTGCATGGTTTGTTTTTCTAGGAGCATATGGGCATTGTAAATGCACATGTAGTTTTCAATTTTTTTGTCTTCTCATTACAATGTGACATGTCAATATTGAAGTATCCTAGAATGACTAGGATATGTTTTAGGTGGAGATGACATAATGCTTTTGTGATGGTATTTAATATGTTGGACGAAGTTGCTTGCGGGGAGCATAGATGTTGATTATTGCAAGATGGGATCCATGGAAATCTACTTTAGCTATAAGGACCTCTACAAATTGGTCTTAAGTAGTGCATATGTTCTAGGATTGGGAGATGTTTTTTTACTATTGTCATGACTCCATATTTAGTGCAACGATATGCAATTGAAGCTTGAAATTGTTGATTTTGCATAGATAATGTCATGTATGTTTCTTTCAAGCATATAATATGAGATTGCATTGTGTCATAGTCATTAGGTATATCATCCATGTGTGCATCAAACTCGTGTGTGTTTAGATGTAGAATTGAGAATGGATGTGGTTGGCGTTTTGACTCTAAATCACATGCAGTCCCATTTTCTGCCGATGCTATGGCGTTGCATCTCAATATCAATTTTCTGTTTCACTTTGAAGTTCCCATCCATTTTGAGAGCATTTAGCAAGAATTACAAGACTCTATGTTTCTTACGAGAGATATGGTATACCAATCCATGGATTGGTATCCCTGTAGGGTCGAATGCAGCATTGTCAAGTGTTAAACCCTGCGATCTATGTGTTGTACGTCCAGATGCAAGTTTGTGGGGAATTGTTTTGGATCTTCAAATGGGATGTATTTTTGTTGTTGATAGTGGTTTTTCTATCAAAGTAATATGGGGATCCATTCATTCGAAATGTCCATTGTATACAAGTGTGCAAGCTTGTTAGATTGAGAATGTCCAATGTGTGGATCAAGTTCTATGATCCATGAGACATCGAGTTTGTCTTTTTTGGGTGTAGGCTTGCTTCATCCCATCACACCCATTATTCCGACCATCTTGAATCATAGTTACATGCATATATTTCAACAAGCATGTTTAATTTGATGACAATTTGGGAAGGCAAAGTTGATGTATGTTGATAGTGCGGTACATTTCCATGGTATTCTTCATCCTCATCAATTGCATTGATGAGAAGCTCGTTGTCAGGCATAATTGATAGCACATGTTTGTTATGTAGTGCAACATCTTTGTTTTGTAGAATAAGTAAGGAAATGTTCTTGGATCATTTGGGGCAGGTGGCATGCAATTCATATTGATATATGTCAAATCATTGCTTGTTGGCTATTTGTTCGCATCCTATTGATTGCAAAAAATTTCTCATTTGTTTGGCGCATTATTGTAGTTTTGTAGTTCATCGCACTTTACATTATCTTTCCAAAAAGTCATATGTTACTGTTTGCATGTCCATGGTAGGTTTTTTGAATATGAGAGAATCTTGTATGGGTTGTTCTTGATAGAGATCACCACAGAAGACCACATCTGTGTTTCCAAAGTACTTTGTTTGGATGTGTTTAATGTTTCGTAGTCTATTGTCAATGCAGAATAGGAATCGGCTTCCGATTGGGCTTCCGATTAGAGAAGCTTTGTCGATGAATACAAGTTGTAGTTTTTGATAAAGCTTAGACAAGGTGTCAAGCATATCTTTGCCAAGTGGTAGGAAGTGGGACTTGTTGAATGGCGTTAGCAATGCAGAGTGGATTGTTTTGCCACCTGCATTATAGCGACTTTTCTTGTGTATGCAAGTATCAATCCCTTCGGTTTCAAAGGGTCAATTTTATTGTGCATCATAGATTCATATGAGCATTTGGAATAGGATCTTTCGTAAATGTTTTTCACATTACCTTACACATGAGGAACAAGATGCAATGGCTTTTGGATGTCCATTGATTTCTTTTGGGCAATGTCTTTAACAATTGCTTGGTGTTCTTTATTTAACAATCTTCCAAGTCTATAATATTCTTCATTGTCTAGGAAGAGTGGGTGGTCTGTGACTCGAATGCCCAGGTTAATTGTTTTTTTCTGAAGTGAATCTTGAGGGCATTTCAAGTCTTGTTGCAAATCGTATTGTTCACAATGAAATTCAGTTGGTGCTTAATTACGTGAGCATTGGCATCAATATCCATAGGGTCATTATGCAAATGCTCAATTGCATTGTCGGGAATCACCCATGTTGGATTGATGTTGTACGTAATTTAGCTTCGTTTATTTGTATTGTCTTTGCATGGAAACTACAAGCAACTTGCCATGTAGGAAGGCCATGTTTTAATAATATGCTCATGTTTTCAAAGGGCACATATAGCAATAGCTTCTCTTTGCAAGAATTTTCATTGTCAATGTGTTTGTTGTAATTTGATGAAATAAAATTATGACATTTGGTTTTCCTTTTTGAAGATGGTATTTTCCATTTTTTGTACTTGGACTTCAAATTCAATAAACAAATCTTATAATAGTATGTGATCTCTCAATGTAGTAATCAATAATAGATTGGCACAGCCCATACAGAGAAGTATCGGTTTCTTGTTTTAATAGAAAGGGTGGCTTCAACATAAATTTTCGTTTATCTATTGGGGATGTTTATAAATATACACTTTCTTGAACTACAATTTAGTGGTAGAGAAAAGTGTGCTATGTGAACTGCTTGCGAGAAGACATTTGTTGAAGATTAAGAAGTGTATTTCCAAGTGTGTGTATCATTTGTATGGAATCAATATGACTTATTTTGTGTTCTTTGCGTATTTTTTTGAAATGCATTTTTCATAGAATTTGTCAACTTGTCTATGTATGAGCTGCAATGCGATGCTGCAGCATATAACGTTGAGAACATCGTACATGTTGCATTCATAAGTTGGCATGTCCTTGCAAGCCCATTCCAAATAATGTGAAGGTTTTACGTTTAAGGGAAAGATTAGCCAGTTTGTTTGAATTTACATTGTACTAGGCTGGATGTATTGATGTTACGCTAGGTCAGGCATTTCAACTAGAAAGTCTTCCAAAGGTGTTTCATTATCATAGTTTTTTTTCCCGATACAGAACATGATGAGGGACCTTGACTTGTTGGCAAGAGTGTTATCTAGTGAGATTATTGGTTCAAGCACTATTGTTATTTTCATTGGTGGCATAAGGAAGATCTGCAATTAGAATTCCTTAGTTTTCTTTACAACTTCTTGTATGTTGATATATATGGAATTTTGGCAAAGAGTGGATCCCAGTAATTACGTGTCCACATGTTATGTATTTGTCCAAGAAATTTACAATTTAGAGTTCTTTATCCTTGCATATATTGGGAAATCTTCTATCCATAGTAGTCCATGTTCATGTTCACTTCCTCTATTCTGGAACTCCGTTACAAAGTAGAAGTCAACTACTTTCCAAACAATGTTCCATCGTGACATATCAAATGCTCTAAAGCATTTGATATGTCAATAGTAACGACTACATGTCACTGGACCCTTTCTTATGAGGAAGTCAATGTCATTGTCTTCCAATGTTTCAGTTTGCGTTTGCTTTTGCCTATCCTTGTACAATTCAGTCAATGTTGAGACTAATGGAGGCCATTGATGTTCTGCGCTTGTGAATGTGATGAAGAAGGTTGGTGGCCCCAATTGTGGTATCATTGCAAATATGTTTTTATTTGGTGGAGGTAATCGGGGAAAATATGGATGTTTTTGAAGTCTATGTATCTAATATCAGATTTGAGTATTTTTCCAAGTTTGGTTTGTACTTTACATCTCTTATTAATAGTGTTCTTCCTCTTAGTTTGTCCTTTTCTTATTAATTTATTCCACATGCGAAGAGGTAGCGCAATAATTTAGTATTCGCATTGTTTTGAGAACAAATTCGTTGTGTGATATGAGAAATCACCATCTTGTGAACATTCCCATTTACTGTTCTAAGTAAGTAAGAGTTCTTTACAATGCCATCGCCCGTGGATCACCAAGAACAAAGTTGGAAAGTTCATTTCTTAAGTTGTCCTTGAAAATGCAAATTAAGGCGTTGCCCTTCGGCCAGTGCTTCAATTAACTTGTCTTGCAAGTCGTAAATGCTTTGTGATTCTATGAATCCATGTACTAATGTTGAGTTGGTTTTTCATTCTCAGTTCAACATTCATATCACTTCCATAATCAGAATTATCATTGTCTATGAAATTGTGATTGTATTGTTCCAAAAAAACTCGGCTAACATTTATATGAGATGTTTTAGTATATATGAGAGATCTTGAACATAGTTGTTGCAATGCTCTCTGACAATGTTTACAAATTAGCACTCAGTCACATTATGCATTCTTATGTCACGAGTGTCTTTTAATGCAAGCGCAATTCTTAAGTGTTCCATCCATAAACTGTGTAAAGACTTTGCACAACATCCATCACTTGAGGACATTGATAGTGATCTGTCAAAGCCTAGTTGGGATCGCTTATGCCCATTACTTCTAATTTGTTACCATCTGAATTGAATACAAGTCTCTCTTCAAGTTCCGAAAGTGTCTTTACCATTGGTAATGGCATGTTATCTTATTTGTTAGAATGTTGCAGATTTTGGCAATTTCCCTTTTTGGACAACTCTTTTGCAAGGAATGCATATCTTCTCAGTACAGAAGGTTGTTTTAGTTGTTGTTAAGAACATATATTATTTTTGCAAGTCTTCAGTGAAGCATATAATGTTGTGTGAAAAATGCAATTGCTCACAAATTGCACATGTGTTCTTAGGTGTGTCTTGTAACTTCTTTAGATATGTTTCTCGTGAGGCATTCTTTGTTACATGGACATGCATAGTATATGTATTGTCTATTGCATGTCTATGTTCAAGAGAAATACAGGAAGGTGTTTGTTCTGAAATAGGATATGTAAGCGTGTTCTTTTGTTAAGAGGCATTGATGGGTATATATCCACAAGAAGATGTGTTGGTTAGTGCTCTTCTTAATCCATGAGTATGCATTCTATGCATGATAGAATTCTAGTGGCATTCAAGGTTCTTTCACATTAGTGAAAGGTAAGCATTAGGTTTTTCAAGGTTGCATGTGGACATTTTTTTGTAAAGCAATGGTTCTGTGACCTAGCGAGGATTTCATCGTGGAACAAAGATGCAAATATAGACCTGTATTGCATCTTTGTTGAAATACAAATACCTTGTTCTCCTTATTGGTGAATATCACTTGATTGTTTATGTTCAACTATTTTGCTAGCCATCGTATGCAGAGTGTATCTCCCCATAGTCCTCTCTTGTTTATATTTACATTTGGAGAGGTGGATAGTCTCATTCTAGAAAGATATGTGTGTACATCTTGGACTCCATGCAATTGGTATAGAAAAATAGATGCTAGCTCATACTGGTACAATGTCGATGCCTCTAGGTCACCATTTTGTAAACATGTCAAGAAATGATCTATTAATCCATTTCTCAATTCGATGGAGGAGTAACGAAAGTGCAATAGTACATGGAATGCATCAAATAGACAATCTCAGGAATATATGAAAAGGCATCCAATCTAAAGAGACCATTGATTTGCAAAGACATGGTCAATATTACTATATGGAATGTGCTTGTCTTTAGCTTGATAACTTTCAACGTCAACTATTTTTGACATTTATTAAAGTTATAGTATTCAAAGTAGAAGGAACTTTTGATATGATAGTAGAAAAATTAGAAAAAAGGGGGGAAGAAAATCTCAGAAAAACATGCCTTAATTTTGTTATGTGAACCTTTGTTTTTTTTTTTTTCTTGTATAAGTTGGCATTTGAAAGGGTTTGATCAACATTAACTTGTTGCTGGGAAGACAAGATACATAGATTGAATATTTAGTCAAGTTTAATCTCTATTCAAGTTTCCACCTTGCATTGAATATAATCTAATAACAGCAAGGGTACAAAATTAAAATGAATAAAAGAAAATAACAAAAGACAGCAAGTGATAAGCAGGTTCCACAATAAATAAAGAGAGATTACTAGAGCAATGTTCAAGACACATACAAAAGGAGGTGGCCAATGGATATCATAGGAAAAATAGCCTATATTTTTTTTTTTGTTGCCTCTGTTGGAAAGTCAATTGGGGAAAAAAGCATGGGTTGCTTGCCAAATGCTATGCATTAATTGTGATAAGAGGAGATGGTGATTTCTTTACAAAGGCAAGGCCTAGGTGCCTATGAAAAATATCAATTGTTGGAAGTTGCAAAGGAACCTTGCAAGAGAAATTTGAAGGACGATGGCTGCCCCTGGAGCTACAAATGTATAAACATGTTGACAACAGAGTTACAAAATGCAAACACATGTGTTGAGCAATTATTGAATATGCATATGTTGTTGTCATTAGGTTTCAACTTCTATATATTACAAAATGGAGTGGCTAGAGGGGAGTGTCTAAACATGTATAAAATATCCTCAAGGTGAGGATCATATACAGTCATGCCCATAGACCAAAGGTTTAAGGAAAACTTTGGAAGAGCAGTTTGAAGGAGGATGTTACTCCTAGAGTTACAAAATGCATGAAAATGTTGAACGGTCTTGAATATGCATTTGTTGTTTTCATTGCACTTTCAAATTCTATATACATTACAAAATAGAGTAAGCCAAGGAAGATCTAAACATGTATAAAATATTGTCAAGATGATGATCATATATAGTCATGGCCGATGAACTAAAAGGTTAAGGAAAACTGCAAAACAATTTGGAGGAGGATGGTTCCTTGTCTTCTAGCAATGACCTCATCATAAATCCGTGCTCCCTGTGGTGTTCCATCCTTCCAAAAGCGAAGTGTACTTCCAGGTGTACTTGTTCTGGATGCAGTGTTCTTTAACCACTTTCTTGGGGTCATGCCTCCTAAAGAATTATTCTCCAAATCCATATGATAACAATGTATTGACTTCAGTTTGAGCTTGTTCAAGACTAGCAAAATAGTATGATCCAATCCACAATTGTAGTGAGGGCCATATATCTTTCTTTTTGCTATAGAGTGCCGCCCCAACTCCATGGATAATCGTTTGGTAGGCAAGCTCTTGTAATACCAATTTGTCGGGGACAAATCTTTGGAATGAGATGGGGAGCTTAGGTAGCTCCATATACTCGGATATAAGTACCATGTTCCAATAGATAGCAGTCTCCAATATTTTGTAGTATTGATAGCGCCTTATTTGTCATGCATGGTACTGGAGCACAGAAAATGAATTCATAAAGAGGTGCAAAGAAGTGGTTGCATATATTGTGGTATTCTGTTCTGTACCTATGTCCCTAGAGCACTTTGCAATAAATGTGTAATGATGGTTTTGTTGGTTGCCATGCACAACACATCTTAGGGTATTGATGCACCACACACAAGATATCTAATGGATATGAGCACATGTGGAATTCTGAAAATTGTTTGGGTGAAGTGTGCTTAACAAAGGCAACAACTATTGCCTTTGTTAAGCACACTCCGCCCAATTGAATTCTATTCCTTCATTTGTGCGGTAATAGATAAGAGGCATTAGAAATTGAATTTGGAAGCATTTTTCTTTTCATACAATATGCAGAGCATCGCGACTATGTATTGGTAGGGCATTTTTAGTTCGGTAGTTGGATAGTTCCCAGATCATCTTTGTTTAAAGACGATATCTGGTTTACACCAGATCTTGAATAGGTCATCATGCTGTAGAAGGCGAACTTATTGAGAAGATCCCCATCCAATTGTTGGAGTCCCTTTTTTCAAGTGATAATATTTGGCTAGATCAGATTCTTGGAACGATGCAATGGGATCTCCTCTAGCATTGAGTATGTATCTATTTTGCAGGTCCGAATGCTCGACAATCCATGAAACTGCATCTGCACAAGGCAGAACTGGAGGGCCGAGGCATACTATGTCTTGATTTTGATTTCGGATATTGTTGAAGATTTATGAGTTGATCTTGGTCTTCAACATCGATGGGAAACTTTTGAAGTTTGAACATCTGGAAGACCTCATCTCATTTAAGTGGATCTTGTCCTTTCTTGAGTAGACTTGTTGTATCATCATACAGTGGCTCTAGGAAACCAAATTTGTTCTCTGGTTTGATTCTCTTCTTATGCGATGACATCTTTGAAGTTGAAACAAAGACATAATCAATGGATGAAGCCAATAACAAAGATGTCAAGCAGGTAAGTAGGAAACATTACATATATGTTTAAAATAATTCAAGGGTATTTACCTAAAGGAAAGAATGGGTATGAAGCGTTTCAGTCATGGTTGCATAGAGAAACCACAATATGTTAGACTGCATAGATATAAAGAAAATTCTATGTCCGAAGAAGCAAATACTAGGTGTAAAAGCTTTTGAGAATGGTTGGTTAAATGAAATGTAATTTAGAGTATTAGACCACATTTTGAAGCTATATTTAAAAGATCAATTGAAAGGTGGAGTCAAAGAGCAGGAGGTTTAAAAATGGCAAGGAAAAATCGTAGGATAAAATTGCAGATGGTATTTAAATTTAAAGTTAAGATATGCAAACTTTCCTCCTCATGGAGATCACAACTTTACTAGACCCAAAAAAAACCTTTTCATTGAGACTTAAACAACCTTATAGCATCTATCAACGAGATAAAAATAACAAAGAATTTGTTAGAAGTGTTCAAGATTTAGAGTGTGATCTAAAGGAAACATAGATGCTAGTGAATGTGGTAGAAGATTGCATTGCAACAAAGACTTCGACATGACATCTTGAAAGGATTTGGGAGATCAGGTGGATTGGTTAAAGGCTAGTAAATAATTCGACATAACTACACAAATGATCAGAACGTCGCTGCAGCAAACACATTGTTGATCCACTAGTCTGTATAGTCATTGTCCAGGAAGGCATTCTTCAAATTCTCCTACTATTGCTTGAGGCAGGGCCCATCAGAAATCCTTGTAAATAACATTTCTGGCATGGGTGACTTTTTACTAGTTTATTGGTAGGCAATATGTGCCTATGTGTATGCACAAGAGAGCAGGGGAATTGCACAGTTTTCCTATCAGCTAGGACGACCAGAACTGCTGGTTTGATCTATGGTTGACCTCTTGCATGGGCTAATGCAATTTATTTTTCTATGAATGAATTAATTGAATTTGAATCCTCCTTTTACGTTCCAAATACAGAGAAATTGTGCTGGAGATGTACAGGCATCCTAGATCTATGTATAGGAGTTATGTATATGGATTAGCAGCCTTAAGTTATGTACATGAACCCAACTCTATGTTTGCATCACCCCATGCACATACCAATCCTACCTAGGTAATATTAATTTATTTGGTCCATGATTGCACTTCCTAATAGTAAAAGTTTACAAGGAAGTGGTGTGATTATGTCTACTGGTAGTGGAAGTTGGTCGAGTAGTAGTAGTCGAAATTTATCTAGGGTCAATAGACCAATTATTAGTGGTATTTTATTTTTAGTTAGCATTCATAATCTAGTGAGTTAGCAAAGGCGCACACTGTTTTTGTTTGTATAGGTACTTTACTTGGCAACATGGATGAAAATAAAGGAATTCCACTTTGCATTTACCTAAATTTTCCAAGAGAGGTGTCAAATATAATGAACAAAACCATATGAAGACATATGGAACTCAAAAACCACTTTTATAGATGCTAAGTAGGTGAAATTCCAAAGTGCTTTAACGGCACCTTACCGGGGTACATGAAATGTGTGTACAATTCACTATATGGTATGGTGAGGAATTTGGATGATATGAAACATAGTTCCATATCTAAGTTCTTTGTATTAACTATTAGAATCTGACAATGTTAAGGACTTGCTCACAGACTGCTAGATTAGTTTTAGTAGATTTAAATTCGTTCATTTAATGCTAGAGGACTGATCTCAAGTTCGGAGATATCTGTTAGGCTTTGATGTGAACAATTCCCCTAATTGTTTGCTTTGATCCAAGATGTCTTGTCTGTTAAGTTAATTTATGTTTAAGAAACTACTGCTAAATTGTACAGGGGAAATTTTGAGATTTAAGGACTCTAAATATTTAGTAAGACTGAAGTTCTTTTCTAATTTTATCAAAAACTGTACATAATGACAAAATCCAAATTAAAAGCATGAACTTTGATAAAAGCTGTATACGAATCTAGGCAGGCACAGTAAAGCTAGGCAGATGTAGTGGTAAATTCTAGCCAACATAGCAATGTCAAGCATGTATTATTACTGCAAAGCAGTTATTATTACAGTTTTCTTTGCGATTAAGGCAATTCGAAATAAATAAAACGTTTATTACTGCTTGTGCAATGTACATAGATAAGGCAATGACCATGTAAGATGATTATTCATTTTACATAAACTATAAACTAGTGCTCAATTCATTAAGCCACCTGCCAGCATATCGATCATCAATATTACAAAGTTTTCTTTTCTTTGTAGATGTACACTTATTTCATTTGGATGATTGTTTAGCGTAACCTATTTTTTGATTGCTCTCAAAAGCTGCCTACACCCCTTGTCATATTACATCATAAAAATCATGGCTTGCTGATCTTTAAGATTGTTATTGGTTTGCATCTTTTAAAACTTCGCTGGAAAAGATAGCTGATGATGATGTAGTACGATTTTTTTGTTTGTTGTTTTAGGTCGAATTTTTCTTTGCTGTCCTGATCTGAATTCTTTGTTTTTACAGAGATAACTGCTTCGCCCAGTGTGTCGCCATTTTTGGCAGCCAACCCATTTTTTTTTTATTGCTCTCAAAAAGATGCCTACACCCCTTGTCGTACTACGACAAATCATTGTCGCATTGTGCTTTTAGACATTCGTCTCATTTTTTGCAACAATTACGATTCAATTTCGTTTTAGTTTTCACAACTGCAAGTGTGAAAACACTTCTTTCGTTGCTTAGATTGTCATCGTTTTTGGTTAATTTGCTGAAAGACGCTTGATCACTGGTTTATCACATGACTGCTAAAGGTTGTCTCGAACTTATGTTNTTGAGCATTATCTTACCTTGATTGCGCATTTGGATATATTTGATTGTTAAACCTTTGGGCATAAAAGTTATTGGTCTTGTTCTTATGAAAATTATAATGGATTTGGTCATATTGTTTTTATCCTTGGTTTTGGACTTTCACTCGATTATTATATGAAGAAATTTTGATCGCATGGCTCAAAATATTGGAATACAAACATATAAAATGTGCATCGAATACATGGACAAGTTTATAAGGTATGATAGCAATGGTTCAAGGCGCATGAATTAATCATATTCGACTTTACAAATCGATACGTGACATACTATGTTTGCAAAGTTAGATTATACGTTGAATGTTTCATAAGTCCCGAGCTATGTAAACCCTGTGTTTGAGCGATTGATTGAACGATGGAATTGGCACGTTGGATCGATAGTTAATGCTGGTACTCTGCTTGTTTAAACTTAACACTTGGCACGTAATTATCATATGAGGTGTTGGTTCTCACTCGGATGAATGGAACGCAGAGGTGATGATTCACCTGTTGGCTGGTCGATGCATTTGTTTAAATGATTATGGTTTTAACAGCTCTGTACAAGTCATTAATGCAATGCGTGGCGATGGTAATCCCACCACCTTTGCACGCATGGAGTTGATTTCGGTCTCGTCGAGCATTCAAACTACTGAAACCCTATCCTATTCAATCTCTGCATTGTTCATTCGGTGTGAACCCTACCATCAACAGAGGTTATGGATCCTATTTTGAGAGCCGAACCTAATGGATGCCAAGTGCTGTTGACATTCGATGGTGCATACAACGACCTTGAAGAATACGGGTGGCTTTCGTTTATAAGGAAGTTCGATAATTTTAATTTCTCTGTTGCTCGGCAATTCGCACTGTCATTTGATGGTTGTCGGGCCAAAGTTGGAGATGCCCAGCTTGAAATCACCGAACAATCTCTCAGCCTGGCAACTAGTCTGCCTGTCAAGGGAAAAAGATGGTCCAAAAGATACAAAGTAAACGATGTCCCGTGGACACTGTTGTTTCGGTCTCGAACAGTGAGGTCGTGCAACAAAGGTTTACCTGCGAAGATGTTGAAACCCCGCTGGTATGATCTCTTGATGATTCTCAAGCAATTCGTTACTTGTGAAGGCAGGTATGGATTTGTTTTCCTGTTTCATCTACGTTTGTTAATGGTATTTATGGGTTTCGAGCTAAGCATGCCGCATTATCTTCACCGAAGTCTATTCAAAATGGCTAAGAAGTACAAGCGAAGTCAAGCTGATACTAGCCTCTTTCATGTTGGGCTGATTAAAATGCTGGTTGTTTATGAATTGGGTTTACGTCGAGATTCCTGGCACGATTTTCTCAACCGTAACGGTTTTGAGGAATCAAACCCTTCACAGGTCGATAAGCCTGTGTTATCTGAGAGTAAGTCTACCCCTGTACCCTACAGTGTTTTACTACCC
>SNQJ01S0141409.1:0-24858 GCA_010110895.2 Picea sitchensis
ATAGCTTGGACCAATCTATCCAATGGGTATACCTTGATTGGCTAGTAGGGGGGATAAGTACAAATATAAGTAGAACCCATTGTATTGGGTTAAAACTAGAGAAAAGAAACTTGTTTAGTTAGCTTACGAGTCAAGTCTTATGGATATGAACACAATTTGCACTTAAAACAAAATTGCCTAATTATTAGTTTGTTTCTAAAACTATCCTCCTCGTCACTTCTACATCTCTTACCTTTTGTTTTACAGGATACCATTCCGTAGTATTATTCCCAATACAAAACATAGAGGGATCATTGGTTGCCTCACATGGATAATCATCACTACCATTCTATCATCTTTCATTTTATTCCCTAGGCCTATGTAAATGACGAGAAGGGCAATGTAAATTTGGGACATAAATACGAGAACCAGGGAAGGAAGTGAGCACACCTTCGTCTCCATGCAGGTATTATCACATATCTTTTATTTCCCATTTGTTACCTAGACTCATACTATTAATGGTGTTACAAGACCTTTTGAACTTGTTTCCAAACAATCCCCGAGTTGTAGGGTAGTCGGTGACGGAGTGTATTGTTAAGGCACTCTGTTATGTGAATTCACCAGTTTGAAAACCCAAATTACCTTGTGTGTCACGTATGGGGCATCATGGACACACCTAGAGGTTATAGTGGTAGAAGTTGAATAACACGACCCTGTGTCACGAAAGTATGTGCCGGACTAGTTGTGATTTCACCAGTCAAAAAAGAAAAACTTATTTCAGAACAAAACTACATGGTAGTGTAATCCCTAACGAATTAAATGGATGGTATAAACAAGAGGAGGAAAAATTGTGTAGTTAACCAAATGCGTTCAAAACTAAGTATATTAACTTAACAATAAAACATTTCTAAATTTAATAGTTAACCAAATACATTCAAAACCAAGTATATTAACTTTAACAATAAAAAAAACTCTAAATACATTAAATAATTTTTTTAACAAAATATCCCTTTAATCAATAAAGTTTAAAAAAAACCTATCTATATGACACATTTATATACCAAACAGATTTGGTATAAATATATATCTTTTTTCCAATTGGAAAATTTCACAATTATATATTAAAATATAATTTGTTTTCTTGTCAAAGTTACAGGCAATATGATGAGAAGAATCCGCTGGAATATAATAGGCAATGAAAACTTTCTCCCTTTGCAGTCTAATGACAAGATAAAGGGAGAAGAGTTTTGATTGTTGATGACATATTATGAAACTGCATGAAAGAAAGACTATAAAAAAAGTGTTGTCGAAGCTTACAAAAACTGTAGAGTAGAGGAGAGTTATGTGGGAAGAATTAAGAGAAAGAAAAAAAAACCATAACTTTCATGTCGAGAAAGTTCCTTGCTGATCTTTAGTGGAGAGATATGGTGCGGAGGAGGCCCTCATGACCATCAATACTTTGGATATAAGATAAGATGCCTTCTTTTTCCTGTAGTGTTGACTTAGAGAGATGATCAACAGAACTGTTGAACTCACAATAGATATGTTTATATTTGAGTTTTCTGAATGAGTGTTGTAGATGTCAGATTCTTTCCTTCCAGGCTATGATGGAGATAGCTTGGAGGTCTCACTTGTTACTCAGCCAATCAATAAGAATTCTGGAGTCCCCTAGCACCAGGAGGACATCTATGTGAATCTTTGGTGCCAAGAAAAGTGTGGCCCAGGCACCCAAAAGCTCAGCCCTAGTGTTGGTGCTCGAGCCACAGTTGAAGGTCCATTTATAAAGGGTGTTTGGCGTGATTTTGATAATCCCACTTGCTCCACTTTGTGAACCATTTGTGAGGGTTACGCCATCAAATCAAGTTGTAGGTGTGTCATCTAAAAAAGGGCCCATCTTAATGAGAGGTGGTCTTGGCTTTCTAAAGCCTGCAGCCTTCCAGGAGTTATTATGGATGGGAGCACATTTTCAAAAATAGTTTTATTTCTTTCCAGCCATATTGTCCAACATATAAGAGGAGGAAGGTGTGAGTGCTTGCGATCCAGTTGTGTCCAAGTGTCGAAGCAGTTTTCAAGCACATTCCCATCCCAAGTGGCTGATAAATTAAGTGCCAAGGTGATCCTTGCCCAAACCTGTTTGGTGAAAGAGAACTTTATGAAGATGTGATCGACAGTTTCAATGTCTGAATGACAAAGATGGAAGAAATTTGGACCAGATCATCGCTTTTTTTGCAAAATATCCCAGGTATTGAGCTTGTAAGCCAGCATCTGACATGATTGTTGATCTGGAGGTGGAGCGAATTTGAAAGAGGTACCAGCAGTTTTTAGAATGTAGATGTGTTAGCAGCTGTGGAGATAGAGAGGATTTTTTATCCATGCCCAGAATGTGATCATGCCCAAGGGCAATTTGGTGCCACAAGCCTGGAATCCAGCCAATCCATCGAGTAAGATGTTGCTTGGATTTTATGAGATTCCTCCATATATAAGAGGCCGATCTGGTGGATGTCGACTCTGAATATAGCCAGCTGATGACAGATTGATGGAAAAGATATTTGTCAAGTATAACTGAGTGCCAGATGTCAGGATAAATTAAAGCACGCTAGAGAGAGTTAGCTTCTAACGCTTGGCTAAAGTAATGTAGATTCATGATTCCCCAACCACCATTATGTTTAGGTTTGGCCAGTGCTTTCCAGTTGTAGAGATTTTGTCTGAAATGTTCTGAGCATCATGAGTAGAGAAAGTTGAAAATAAACTTATGAAGCTTTGTGAAGAATGTGTTGGGAATGACATCTAGTGCCATCCAATACACGGCCTGCCCTTCAAGAACAACTTTGATAAGGGTGAACCGACCTCCAAGTGTCAGCCATCGTGTACACCAATGGCCTGTCCTTTTTTCCACTTTGGAAAGAAGCCAATTCCAGTCCGAGTTTTTGTATGAATCGGATTTGAGATGGTAACCCAAGTAATTGAGGCCATTGGATAGATGAGTGAAGGAAAAGGGGAAGATTCCTCTTATCAGATCCAAAGATTGTTGTGTTAAATTAGCATAGTGGAAAGTAGATTTTGCCTAGTTGATTGTTAACCTTGTAGCTTTGCAGAAGGTGTGAAGGATATCCTTAATAACAATCCATTCCTGAAGTGTGTCGTTAGTTATAATAAGAACATCGTCAACAAAAAGGAGGTGTAAGATTTTAATAGTCCTAGAGGTTTTGATTCCGAAGATTTGTCCTTTAGCTTGGCCTGTTTTGAGGAGCAGGCTCAATGCCTCCATTGCTAAGATGAAAAGTAGGGGTGAGAGGGGGCAGCCTTGCCTCAAACCTATTCCCATACGAAAAAAAGTAGAAGGTTATCTATTGATCAAAATGGAGAGGTTGGCACTGGCCACACATCCCATAATCCATTTGATTAGTGAGTTGTTGAAACCTGTCTAGACTAATATCAGTCGAAGGAAGTCCCAGTCCACACAATCAAATGCTTTTTTGAGATCCATCTTGAGGATAAGTGCATTGGAATTTTTTGATTTATACTGTGCATGCATTCTTGGGCAGTGCCAATAGCATCTAGTATCCGACGTCCTTTCAAAAACCCCAACTGTTCTTTCGAAAGGAATTGAGAAAGAATTGGTTTGATCCTGAAAGCTATGATTTTGGAAACAAGTTTGTAGCAAAGGTAACAAAGGGAAATTGGCCTATAGTCCCCAAAGGTATAGGGAGAGGCAACTTTTGGAATAAGAGTAAGGAAATTCGAATTGATGGCACCAATTACATTACCACTGAGTCTAGTTTCCTCCACCAACTCCAGAAAATACGAGCCAACTAATTCGAAAAAATGTAAATAAAATTCTATCGTCCAACCATTTGGACCTGGGATTTTGTCCTTTGAGAAGGATTTGAGGGCATCTAAAATCTCCTAAAGAGTGCAAATATAGTCAAGTGACAGTGTATCTACATCAAAGACAGTATGTGGAAAGAGGCTGGCCACCGAGACAAAAGTTTCCAGGGATGATCTTGAAAGTTTGCAGAACTCTATTTACATAATATGTATGTAATAACTTTAATCACCAAACATCTTTGTCATAAATTCAAATCTTGAAATCTTAATAATATCTATGTTTATGATTTTGTCAAGTATACGTGGCAGGTTTTCCATGTTTGCATTTTTTCAAAGTGTGAAATTCGAGAATTTCAAAGGTGTGAAATTCGAGAATTAGCTCTAATGGTCTGCATATAAAATGATTAAAATTTGAAATTGAAAATTTTCAACTTCTAAACTTATAATATTCAGCCTTGGAATTTTACAATATTCATATTCCGTGGCATTCACAACTAACATATTTTCAATTCATTTTTAATTCAGAGGCAATAAGTTACCGTGTAAGTCGCTCATGGATTTGAATGTTGTAGGGAGCAACAACATTCCACAGTGTACATGGTAATAGGTAATAGGTAGGTTAATTTAATTTTTACACAGTATACATAGTAATAGGTAGGTTAATTTATACTTTCATTGTTATTGTTTATTTTATATAAAAAGTCATATCCTCTTTTAACAAAATTATTTGAAGTGTTTAAACTCAAAACATTCCAATATTATCTCTTGCAGGTTCTCTTAAGTGTGAGGATGTAAAAAAATAAAGTTGTATTTGCATCTATATCATAGTGGTTTGTAAGAGGATGATATTGGAGGCTTTGTTTATATATAGTTTTGAGTTCCTATACCCAATAAAGTGGTTGTATTCTATTGAGGCGAAGCATTTTACTGCTGCCATGTGATTGTGATGGGGATCAAGCTAAAATACATAGCATATGCATGTCTATAAACATATATACAAATTTATATATTGTTAAGTATGAATAAAATTATAATAAAATAAAGACGCTACTTTTTCGGCCATGTGGATGTGGTGGGGCTCATGGTAATATCACATGTACAAATTTTATTTGACAACATGAGTATCCATTAAGTCCTTTCTTTGTACATAGTATACTATGATCAAAGTAACATCAAAGTTGCATAAATTTTGTTGCAAATGAAGGTAGGATGGCATTTCAGATGACTAGCATAGATACCACAGATTTGATGAAGTGGAGTATTAGAAAGCGGTGAAAGGTCCCATCACAAGGTTTTGAAAATGGATCAATAAGAATGGTTGGTGGAGTGAACAAGATGAATTTCACACCCGACCTGAAATAGGTCACAATGTATCTGTATTTTTGGTTGCAGGAGACTTATATTCTAATGTTACACAAAATTAAAAATTTACTGCAAGTAGTATTCTACTAATGAATCTAGAACTAAGCACGAGAATCTATTCATGTTCTTGAACTGTGTACGAGGATTACACTGAGGTAATTACATCTAGGCTTCACTCCTTTGTTACTAAATTACTATTGTGCACCTCATAAACCTCACCATATGAAGAGATAGCCATTCAAACACGACACACATAATAAGTTGTCTTAGTATGAACGTGTATAGCAAGCATGCATGGCTTGTGTCACAGAAAACTACCCTTTGTTACTACCATAAAAAGGCTATTGGGCAACGTCGAACAATATATGTGCAAGGATAGATCAGGTGCATTTCTAGTTCTATTGTTTTCCTCTACAAACATGTTGTTGATTACATGACGTAAGAGCTCCCCAAAACTGCCCTGGTTGTGATGGAGGTGGCCTTCGCACTTTTAAACACAATCTGATGCTTGTATGGTTTTATTTCTTAATAGAGGAAGAAGATGCAACACTATTTATTTAATTTAAAAAGGGGCTAGACAATAACCCGAACCTAGCCACAAGCAACCAAGGAACATGCCTCAACCCACTACCAAATTCCTAGTTGTTCATGTGAGGCATCTCCTAAAGAGAGGGGTGGTCCATATCTAAGCGGTTCTTTATTTTCCAAATATGTGTGAAGTTTGTTCTTTGATGTATCATTCTTATTCTTCCCTTTTCAAATTTGAACCACACCATGGCATTGTAATTTTCCCAATCCAATCTGAATGGAACATTGAATTTTTATTGTGTTTTATGTGTTTTCTGGTTGAGGTGTTTCGTCAAACACTTTGCAGATTTTTCTTCTTGAGTTGCGCTAGGGTTTAACATTATGGTTTGATTGTGTATTTGCAGAAAGTAAATGATGTATAAATAACCAAGGCATATACTCAACAAGGATGCAAGATCAACAACACAAGAAATAACCACAAATACCTCAGATTTGATTTATTATTCATATATAGCTGACCTCATACAAAATGGAGCAGATCTGTAATACATATAATAGAATGGAGTGTGTGGATGATGATGGCTCTAAGGTACACTAGAAATATGAATCTCTAGACTTCCAAAAGCCTCTCCAAGTTGAATACAAAGTAACATTGAGGTCCAACTAATACCCTTTGTTGTAGGTGATGCCCTCTCTGGAATAATGCGCACTTCCTGGCTGGAATAGACCAAGGGAAGTACGACCTCCTCTCGGATGGCCTAAAAGATTTGAAAAACTCTATGAGAAGTTACATTTGATGATGGCAAAGATATATGAGAAGTCTTTGCACTGTGGCTCAACTAGAAGACCTCCAAACAACAATGTCTCTAAGAACATACGTGCCCCCACTAGCTGAAGCAAGCCAATAATTCATCCTCCAAGGATATGGCCTCTAAGTCATTGAAACCAACTACTAAACTGTAGATCGGGGACTAGGAAACCCCTATGACAAATCTTCAAGTTGTTTGGAAATTTCTTCCTCTCCAAAACACAAGATCTCTAGTGGACAGTGTGCCCTCCTCAAGGGAAAACTCGCCCTCCTGAATGATAGATTGAATGGGCTGAAGTATACCCTCCAATACTGATGCAAATCAATGCTAGGATGATGACAATCGATCCAGGTATGATCTCTACTGTGGATATAGTTTTCCCAAGCTAGATCGAATCTTCCTCCCTCAAGTGATGCACCCCACCTGCAAAAAACCTCCAACAATGTGCACCACCTCTCCCTGAACCTGTAGAATCCACCTGTGACTGAGATAGAACTGATGTAGAATGGTGAGGGAGGAATCTTTCACCTTTGTGACCAAGCTTGGACCAGCTTCGGTGGGATGTTTCACCAACGAGCTGATCTCTAGGGCTTGTTCAGTGAAAGCCCTCAAAACCCCCAAGTGCATGGGCTCACTAGAAAGAAGCCGGATATCAAACCAATAATCAACATAATGAGAGAATAGAGGCCCTTATCTCTCTTTTATACCCCCTATTCACCTTTTCTCTCCAAGTGGATTTTACTTTATTTTATTATTTCTTAATTAAATCACTTTATTAATTAATTAACCATTTTACCTCCAAAAAGTGATTTATCCATCCTTATGGCTTCTCTAGCCACTGAACGTCACTTCTCATCATCTTATCCTATAGTGTTATTCCCCTTGATTCCGATGAGCTATTACACTAAGAGGTTCCTCCAAGTATTATGCCCAATAGGACCTTATTAGTGAATTTAATTAAAATATAACCCAAAATAACTCAAAATTACGGAAATCGTCTGAATGCAACAAAACCAAAGAAAAGTTGTGTGGAATGGGTATTGATGATGACATATGATGAATGATGCAAGTCAGGCCCAATAAAACCCCTCAATAGCTCCTATACTCGCTATCACACCCATCTAGCTACTCTGGTGAGCATAACACTCTGTAATACAATGATGTCCAAAAGTGGGGACATTACAGGTGTTAGTGATCAAAAATAACTTGCGAATGATTTCCAAATCACATGATAAGAGGAGCATTAGGTAGAAAAGTTATTTCTAATATTAAGGTTTAAAGGCTTTGAGACAAGCTCTTAAAACTATCTCATTCCAACACATAAATCAAATTGCATTTCAAAATAGACCAAAAACTGATATTTAGCTTTCGGTGGCTAAGTGGTAAAATTACAGGGTTGTGAGCCGCCGAAAGTGCAGAAGAGTTTGTTTTGACTGTGCTGAGTCATCATTTTCAAATGATGATTATGAGCAACTCGAGAATCATTTTGAGAAATGGGAAGAGGATTTTGTTACTAACATGTCAAATAACAATAACCTCTCTCAATTTTCCTTCAGGTGTCATATATTGGGAGAATCAAATTCATCTATGAGCCCTAATTTTCGGATCTCAGAATTTCCATGTTTGACACATGTTTTTGAAATGCCAATCTCGGGCAAATGAAAACGAATCTCAAAGAACTGGGAGAGGTTTTTTCTCACAACAAACCAATATACCAAAGCCTCTTCCAGTTTGTACACAAATATTGTATTTTGAGAATTACAAGTGGCATTTTGAAGCCTAATTTTCATAATTTCGCCTCCTGAAAAGCAAGAAATCAGTTAAAACGTGTCATTCTTTGTTTGTAACTGTTTCTATTTTGGGAAAGGGGTTGGAGTTCAAATTGGTGAGCTGAAAAGGATATATGGTGCTATATATTTCATGGTACAAGAGTAGAGAAAGGTCCAGATGGTTGAGCAAGTCTCCCTAATACTGTAATATTTTGATGAAGTTACTGTGAACTGGTTATGTACTGGATTCAAGACATTTTGGTTAATAGAAATCAACTTCTCTTTCATGTTATTTTCTTCTGATGCTAAATTTTCATGCTTTGAATGATTCACATGGATAGTTGTGGCGATATTATGCTGGATGTTTAATCGTTGCATTATCATGATTTTTATTTAGCTTCCTTAGTTTCTGAACTCAAGAAGATATTGTGTTAAGAATCTTTCTTCCTTAGGATTTATGTAGACCTGATGTTTACAACAACCCCTACATTCATCTCATTGAAGTTTTCCCTCTATCCACACTCACTCCCAATTACTGATTGAAGTTAGCTAAGACCTTGATTGCCGGTGCATGCTAGCCTTGTTTTCTGAGTCAGAACATTATTATTTTGAGTCTTGTCCATTTGACCTTTTATAAAACTCATTTACATTTACAAAAATTTTGATGTTACCAAGCTCACCTGATTACAGTCTAGGGTGACTTTTGGAGTGATAACATAAATGGCGTCATTGTCGAGGACAAATTTGAGCAGATCAAAGAGTTCCCTGGGAAGAATGACATAGATCCAGCTCTTGATGGTAGACAAGAGAGGGATACTGAAAATTGGCTGTAATCATATACCTGGTGACTCCATGAAGATGAACCTATTGGAATACTCCACTGTGGGAACAAGATTGGACAGAAATGGAAGGCAGAGGCAAGTTCAGGTATCAAGTTCTGAATTTCTTTCTGGAACTTGTGCTCTTTATTTGTCATTCTTTCTTGAATTTCCCTGGACACATTAGGAGAATCATAGTCTGCTTTGTATACTCTAAAGACCACTAGCCTGCTCTTGCATATTCCTTTTTCAAACAAGTATATTTACCCCCTTCCCATGTCATTGATGTTAAGGATATCCATCCACTTCAAACACCTGAAGAAGATGAGGTTCATAAACACTTTTTTAATCAGTCTGAACCTTACGATTTTCTCCCTTCTTCATATTTCAAAGTCGATTTATTACCTTCTACCATTCCCTTTGTTGTTAATAACCAACCTGTTGAAATTCAGCATGCACCAAATGATTATTGTCCTTTTGCAAATAATAAAACTGATTCAGTTCAGGCTGCCAACTCCTCTAACCTTTACCAACAACCTTCTAGTGTTCAACAGCCCACTGAATTCCAATTTAAGCTTAGGGGAAAGATGTTTGGACCTCTAAAGCTATCATCCTTTATTCATCCTTACCCTCCCGTATTTGTACACTACCTACCAACTTTTTCTGGAAAAGATAACACTACAGGAGAAGAGCATTTGTCAACCTTTCAAGACTTCATCGATAATCTTGAAATCTTGCATGAAGATATTATCATGAGGATTTTCTCTAAATATTTGATTGGAGATGCTGCCTTGTGGTTCAAGAATATGGAAGTTGCTTCCATTGGTTCATGGGATGAACTATATGACACATTTTTAAATTGTTGGGGTGAGAACAAATCATTGGATCAATACCTACATGAATTCACTACTTTGAGAAGGGGAAAAAGTGAAGTTTTGTCTGTTTTTAATCGAAGGTTTTACAGCTTGTATTGCAGCCTGCCCCTGGAAATTAAACCTTCTAAGACTATTGCAATGGTGTATTACATAATGTCTCAATATTCTGACCTTGTTTTGTATCTTAAGGAAATAAAATCTACATATTTATCACAGTTATTCATAGATGATGAGGAAGTGGAGGAAAACCTCCAATTTTGTGGTAGGATTCCAAGTCAACATCATGTCAACTCTAAACATGATGTAGATTTTATTTGTTGTCCCTATGAAGAAAAGATAGTGGATGATTTGGTCCTCGAAGCATGTATCTTTGACAACCTTTCCTCTGAGGAAGTCACTGTCTCAAACATTGACCAAGAGTAGTTTGTTGTTGGCAAACACTTTGGTAATGAATACTTTGTTGTTAGAGAGCATCCTGAAACAAGACATTCTGAATATCAAGAGTCAGAGGTTTGTTATGGACAACCTATTTTTGATGGAAATAACAGTAATGGTGATGAACATAATTTTTCTATGATTTGTTTGGAACCTCTTAGTACTATTCCTATATATGATGATTATGATCCTGATCCTTGTAAATGCTATGGAGGTGTTGAAAGGGATTTTCATACAAATCTAATCTCTTATCCATCACCAACCAATGAACAACCCTATCTTAATAAAAACTATGTGTATGAGCAACATACTATCCCCATGGCATATGTAGAGATGATCAGCCATCAACCAACAGGTGGTTCTGGAGTTACGAAACAGTTATTCAACCCAAAAATGCATGTGTCTGTCATTCAATCAAGTGTGTCTGTAGAAGACATCACACAAACTGTTAGTAACTTTGAAACAAAGAAGGTAACCTTTCATAAATTAATCAGGCATTGTTTTTAGTTTCATGACCTTGTCAATGAGTACATAGAGTTACACTTTTCAAATGCTTTGGAGCATGCACAATTGATCTTTTTATCAGCATGTCTGGGTGAGTATGGTTTATTGGATGAATTTTTATCACCATTGTTACATTTCAAATATCAATTGTTGATCAGTGATAGAGACGAGGTTTCTTCAATTTTAAAATTTCTTGAATGGTTGTTATGGAAGGCAGCATTTACCTAACAAATTGCAGAGCTAGTTAGAGTAGAGTAGGAAATAAGCTCATGCCCGAGCATTTCTTTTCTTCTAGTTTGCAGCATAAATATCAGTCAGCTTGTGTGAATAAAGGTTGGTTTTGAAGGTATACAGATATCAGTTGCATAGGTCTTGAGAGTTTTCAGAGATTGGTTTCATAGGCCAGATGACTACATAGCCCAATGGAAAGGCCACTGAAACTGCTAGGTTCTTGGAGCCTTGCAAGGAGGTATCCATCCTAGTTGGAGCCAGATGTTAGCGATAAAAAATAACTTGCTAATGATTTCCAAATCACATGATAAGAGGAGCATTAGGTAGAAAAGTTATTTATAATCTTAAGGTTTAAAGGCTTTGAGACAAGCTCTTAAAACTATATCATTCCAACACATAAATCAAATTGCATTTCAAAATAGACCAAAAAGTGATTTTTAGCTTTCGGTGGCTAAGTGGTAAAATTACAGGGTTGTGAGCCACTGAAAGTCAGGGCTTTCGGTGGCTAAATCAGATTTTCAAGGGCAAATGAGCCGTTGAAAGTGCAGAAGAGTCTGTTTTTACTATGTTCATTCATCATTTTCAAATGATGATTCTGAGTGACTGGAGAATCATTTTGAGAAACAGGCAGAGTTTTTTGTTACTAACACTCCAAATAACAATAACCTCTCTCAATTTTCCTACAGGTGTCATATGTTGGGAGAATCAAATTCATCTCTGAGCCCTAATTTTCGGATCTCAAAATTTCCATGTTTGACACATGTTTTTGAAATGCAGATCTCGGGCAAATGAAAACGAATCTCAAAGAACTGAGAGAGGTTTTTTCTCACAACAGACCAATGTACAAAACCCTCTTCCAAATTTTACACAATTGTTGCAGTTTGAGAATTACAAGTGGCATTTTGAAGCCTAGTTTTCAGAATTTCGCCTCCTGAAAAGAAGGAAATCAGTTAAAACGTGGCATTCTTTGTTTGTAATTGTTTCTATTTTGGGAAAGGGGTTGGAGTTCGAATTGGTGAGCTGGAAAGGATCTATGGTGCTATATATTTCATGGTACAAGAGTAGAGAAAGTTCCATATGGTCGAGCAAGGCTCCCTATTACTGTAATATTTTGATGAAGTTACTGTGAACTGGTTATGTACTAGATTCAAGACATTTTGGTTAATAGAAATCAACTTCTCTTTCAACTTATTTGCTTCTGATGCTAAATGTTCATGATTTTAATGATTCACATGGATGGCTGTGGTGATATTATGATGGATGTTTGATCATTATATTATCATGATGTTTATTTAGCTTCCTTAGTTTTTGAACTCAAGAAGATCTTGTGTTAAGAATCTTTCTTCCTTAGGCTTTCTATAGACCTGGTGTTTATAGCAGCCCCTACATTCCTCTCATTGAAGTCTTCCATCTATTCACACTCACTCCCAATTACTGATTGAAGTCATCCAAGACCTTGATTGCTGGTGCATGCTAGCCCTGTTTTCTGAGTTAGAACATTATTATTTTGAGTCTTGTCCATTTGACCTTTTAAAAAACTCATTTACATTTACAATACTTTTGATGTTACCAAGATCACTTGATTACATTCTAGGGTGAATTTTGGAGTGATAACGACAGGCATATTTGTTGATGTTATTTGGCATCCTTTGTAGCAGAAGACCTAGAGTAGATAGGTTGTTAGTGCAAATTGTAACTTGTAAGGAAGTAGAAGCCTAAACTAAACATCATGAAACCAAGTAAGTTTTGAGTTTTTGTTTTCTTGTTTGAAATGAAATGTTCGAGGTTAGAATCTTATCTATAAAGAAATTGACTTGCAAACTTTCAAAATTTGAAAACTATGCTCTATAGCAACCTAGCCTCTCACTACCATCAAACTTGTACATGGATTAACAAATGATGTTCGTTTATGTCCAAGGGGTTTTGTGCACTATCTGAGGATTGAAGGACTTATGCTTCAAAAATTGGAGGAGGCCTCAGGTTCGATTCACAACAGTTGAGGTTTTGACAGAACTTAGATTTCAATTTACAACAGTTGATATTTGTACAAAACTTGGATTTCTTTCTTTTGTTTTGTGAGGAGAATGAGAGAGATATTGCACACTAGATTTATTTCTTTGGCTATGTGAGGAGAATGAGAGAGATATTGCAAATCCATGCCAGGAAGTTCAAGAACTAGATAGGAGGCAAGTTCTGGGAAGTGATATGTGACGAGCATGGGATTTATTCCATAGGCTCATACTATGGGGACTCTAGTATGTAGAGGGATAGGATCCATGTCTACTACAATGAGGAGATGGGAAGGCGGTCCATGGATGGTAGTGAAAAATGATGGAGCTCTTAGATCAATGATACAAATTACGAGACATTTATAACAGATCAATACATATTCCATTACATGTCGACACACTGCTATGTCACTACATTATTGTTGTTAGTGCTAGTTAGTGATTTACAACAATGTCATGTATTGTTATGTTAGTGAATTACACCAATTTAAAATAAACATTAATTATACAAATTGTAAGAAGCAAAGCCAACAATAGGACTTCAAACATACTGACCAATAAGATTTTAATTGTTTTTTTATTATTATATTAAAAATATGTATGAACTTTTCTATGTTGAACATTAGAGATTGCAAGAATTAGTTGTGGAAGGATTTGAGAAACCCCTAGGGAGAGTCGTCTTTACAATATGAGTGATATGGATGTGCCCTTCAGGGGGGCACAACCCCCCTAATTCTGAAGCATTATCCTTCCAAACCATGGTTTATGCTTATGCAAAAACCTCCAAATATCAACCTATGAAATTTGCGAAGAGATTAGAAAACAATTATGATGTAAAAATTCCCCCAAACCCCATCAGGGGAAAAGTTATATCTTTCATTGATCATGGTTTAGTTGGTCATTTCATTTGGATTTGTACTTCTCCCAAAACTATATCTATCTAGATCCAAAAGAATTGGAAACCCCATATCAAAGGACACATTAATAATTTTTTGTGGTAGGGGTTTCTATATCTTTCACTTCGAGACCAAAGAGGATTGAGACCTGATATTTTGAAGCATGCCATATTTTTTAGGAACCATAGGTATGTACTTGAACATATGGACTTTGAATTTCAATCCAAAGAATGATGTACCCTCAACTATGTCATTTTGAGTAAAACTTCCTCACCTCCCCCTCCATTGTTGGGGGGCTGACACCTTAAGATGCATTGGGAATACAATGGGACATTATATAGATCGGGAAAAACCAAGATAAAAAATGTTCTCTTGCTCTAGGATATGTATTGAGCTTGATCTCAAGAAATGGTTATCGAAAGTAGCTCTAATCTCTCTTAAAAATTGGCAACACATCCAACAACTCAATTACGAGAAACTACCCTTTAAATGTAAGTCTTGCCATGAATATGGCTACTTTTCCAAATATTGTAGGAAGGAGGCTACTCAACAACCTTAATCCCAGGAGAGTGAAGAGAAATGGAAAATGGTTCGATGAAATCAAGGGTCAAATGTCAATCTAGGAGCTCAATATCTGACAACATCCAATAAAGGTCTAATGTCTTCTAGACCAAGGCATCCCTGGGGTTAAATTTTTTCGAAAGGATCCTCCTCTCGACATGATAAAATCCATGCGGGAAAGGGTAATGAAGAAAACAACCCATCAAAGAAAAATATATATGAAATATTGTATCAAGAAGATCCATCCTTCTCCTCGAAACCTCAAGGAAACAGGGACTCGAGCCTTGATTTGAATAATCCAAGGGAATTCCCTTTAGTAAAAAACATGAAATTCTTTGAAATTGCTCAAGAAGATCCAATGATTCCAACCCAAAAGGAACAAGAAGTTTCAACTTAGGATCCGATTGAAATTCCTGGAGATGAAGATGAATTTCCTCAAGCAACAACTGAGATAGAGATGCATGTGGGCGTGGAAGAAGTGGAAAACATTACAAAGGGATAAATTTCCTTTTCAGATCCAAAAATTGAAGGCTCAGAAACCCTAGATCCCATAGAGGAGGAGGTAGATGAAGAGAAATCAAAGGATAAAATCCTTCGACATTCTAGTAGAAAACCACATCAGATCCTCGGGGAAGAACAAGTGAATAAAGAGATCATGTTGGGTTCACAATCGACTATTAGGAGATATGGAACTGTAAGTAGAATTAGAAAATCCATAAAAAATAATGCACCTCCGAGAGGCGGAAGTGGAAAACAATAGATTAAATAATGATTATGGTCTCATGTAACTACAAAGGTTTAGGTAGTAGTGATAAAGTAACTGCAATTAATGAAATAATTAAATTAGAAAATCCTAAAATTATCTTTCTCTAGGGGACTAAAAAGAGCATCTCCAAAGATTTAAAAAATGGGAAACAACTATGGAGGCAAAGTGAAGGTGTTGCATAAGACTCAAGAGGAACATCTGGGGGTATTTGTACTCTCTGGAGTAATCATCTAGTAAGATTGGAGTTCTCACTCCAGACTCAAAATTGGATATCAACAAGGTTTAAACACATCAAAACACATAAGTCTTTTAACATTTTTAACTTGTATATGCAGTGAGTTATGCAAAGAAAAATCTATGTTGGAATTCCTTGTTAGCTCTAAAAAATTCATAATTTGTTGCTAACAGTATTATAGCTGGAGAATTTAATGTAGTTTTTCATAACTTTGAGAAGTGAGGGAGAAATATTGTAAGACATTCCTTTAGGGAGAAAATGGAGGATTTGATCCATGAATGGTATATCATAGACACTAGAGGAAAGTATACTTGGTCTAACAAAAGAACTAGTCCAGGTCCTATGGTTGCAAGGTTGGACACATTTCTAGTGAATATTGATATTCTCTTGTAGGATTTTGAATTCAAATCAAAGATCCTCCCCTCTACCACTTCAGATCACAATCCCATCATCTTATTTTTCAAAATTCTCCTGATTATGATCCATTATCATTTAGATTTAATCCACTTTAGCTAAACTTTCAAAACAAAATTGATTGTGTGAGGGTATCTTGGAAAATATGAACTTTAGGTACTCCAGTGTACATTTGGGAACATAAATTAAATTTGGTTAAAGGTGATCTTAAATACTGGGAAAAAGTGAATTACATTCCTCCTCACGCCGACAAAGAAAATATGAAATCAAAATTAGAAAAAAATCAAACTAAGCTAGAGAATGAAGAGGTCACTCCATAGATTCAAGAGGAAGAGGTGATTTTACAGAAGCAATACACTAAGGTTGTGTGGTTGGAAGAGGAATATTGGTGACTTACATCTAGAAGTATTTGGCTAAAATCAGGGGATAGGAACACCAATTTTTTTCACAAGTAGGCTAAAGTGCGTCTTGTCAAAAATAATGTAAAATAAATTTTGAGGGAAGATGAGAGTGAAATCTATGATTTTAAGGAGTTAAAAGAGGTTTCTAGGAAACACTTTTGTTCTTTGTTGTCTTAATAGAATGATATGCTCTTTTGTAATATAGAAAACATGATATAATATATACTAGTAGTCATGTCCAATGAGGAAAACAAGGAGTTGAAAATACAAATTGATGAAATTAAAATTAAAATTGCCATTTGGATCCTAGACCAAGATAAAGCCCCATGTCGTGATGGTTTTTCCATCTCTTTTTACAGGTTCTTATGGGATTGTTACCCCTCCATGCCTAAGGGAAAAAAGAGGAGATAATGTCTCATGGCCCTCAATGGAGAACATGATATCGATCGCATTGATGATCAACATGTCCACATATGGTATCCCAACAACTCCCTTCATTCACCTTTGCATCTATAGGTCAACCAATGTTCATCACATCCAAGAAACCTAACGAATGGGAGATGGTAATCCATCGTCGCCATGAGGTATGTTATTCCTTCTTTCATGAAAAGTGTTGTGCTTAATTTATCGGGCATGTGGATGAGGATCTTTGGTTGAAGTTGGATAATGGATCACTAGTTTGGAAAATTGTGTCAATTTCCTTGTTTCACCTTGGTGATAAGATTCTATAACCTAGTTCCATGTTGTCCCCACCCAACAAAAATGGGTACTAATGGGGGGCCCTCACAAGGGTAACGTTCCATTCCCCACCATACTTAACACTTTCTATCTTTTATCCTCTCGCAGTGTAATAAACTTCGACAATGGTTCATGGTCCAATATTTCATGAGAAAAGGGGTTTAAGGCCCAAAGGTTGATTGAGAAAAGATTAAGAAAATGATGCTAAAGAAATAAAGGAATGATAGAAAAAGGACTAACAAAATATAGTCTAAAATTGAGCTCTACCCTTTCAGTGCTTGCCCAAGTCCCAAATAACAATGTTATAGCTTGAAACCTTATAAAATGGGACTTACAAATATGATAAAGCATACTAGAAAGATGGATGATAAAGGGATTTGGAAAAAATAACACATGAATATGGGGTAACTCAAGAGCAAGTGCACCCTCCACAAAGGCGCTCATAGAAATGGATCTGATGACACCATGAGCCATGAAGTAAATCCTGAAACCATATCACTATCACACTTACTCTTGAAGGGTTTGTTTATTTCTTGTCACTCTTGGGACCTACCCATTTACCTGGGTTATTTTATTTCCTGTCTAGGTGGTGCACCTAATAGGGTTGGATGAAGGCCCTCCCATACTTAAATTTGTCAACGCACATGTGGTCATGTGCTAGTGTGATGCTTGAATGAGATATTAAGGTGAATTGTCTTACATGGATTATATCGTAAGTTACAACATACTTTTCATGCTTTAAGGACTAATATTTATTATGAACCTTGGATAACCATGTTTTATGCTTTGATTTGTCTTCGATGGCCTTGACATGGTTCTTTGAGGGACGTATTGGGATTGTACCAAGGACATTATGCCTTTACTTGCATGATTTTGGCACATGTGATGGAGAGCAGTGGGTCATCAAGTGACTCACCACCCCCATACATCGACTCTCACATCCTTAGAACCCTGAACGATGGACAGATGGGATTGGTTTGAGAAACTTTAGTCATGATGGCACACATATTGGTTGGAAGCCCATATGCTGGGTAGAGTATCCCAGAGTTTATTCTTCACCTAGATAAGGGACATTGCAACAACATATAGTCAGAGACATGGAAGAGATGAGATGCTACTCCCCAGAGCCTAGACACAACACTCATATCTTGGACGTTAGGCCTAGTTTGATGATGACATCATCTTATAGGGTTTGAGGGAGTTAGGGTTTGGAGGATTCCTAGGGTATTGAAGATGGTTGGCATGAATTTTTCATTTGAGTGGGGAGAGACATTACCTTCCCCCACTCCACTTTGGATTTATGCCACATGGACTTTAGAGGTCCCCTCCTTGCCCGAGGAGCCTTGACGTCTCACACATGTGGGCTATTTTGATTGTAATTTGCATTTATTTCAATTTGTAGAGGTTAAATGAGGGGTCGGACCCATTAAAATTAAACATTTGACATGTTATATGGAAAAAATTGTAGTGCTATGCCTCATATAAAAAGGAAAGCACTCACTTTCATTTTGGATCATCATTCTCTCGCCATTTGTGAGACAACTTCTAAAATTTTCATCCTTTTGGGGTTACTACCTCTTTCTCTCTCAAGAACTATGCTTGTAAATGACCTTTTATGGATGGTTTGCTGATTTTGGATGGATATTTTTACAATTAGGGTTTAAATCTATTGGTTTCTTGGATGAAGTAATTAAATTTCTGCAATTCTTGTTTATGCTATTATTTTTTATGATGAAATTTCTATTTTGTGGCAAGAAGTATTGTTTATTAAAACCCTAAGAAAGGAACATAAGTGCTTCTTCCTCTCACAAGGTCTTATTTGTCTAAAATTGGTTAATTTTCCTTGCTAGGGTTAGAACCCTAAATCCCTAAAGTGATAGCACTTTACGATTTTATCCCTAGATAATTGATCTTTGACGTAGTTGAAGATACAAGAAGGGAGAAACAATTTCTAGTGCCCAAATGTGCTTGAACCCTATATGTCCTTCTCCTCAAGATATAAAACCTAAGGCCCAAATGTCCTTGCACCTTAGGGTTTAGATCCTACCTCTTGGTTTCAGGTAGATCAACCTTCAATCCTGGTTGCATTTGAAGACTCCGTAACCCTAGAAAGGCACTAATCTCGAAACATCTCTTGTGGTTAATTTATTGATAAACCTATCTCTCAAAACTCTCAAGAATTCTACTAACTATACTAACTCTAACCCTAGCAAACTCACTAAATTACTTGTTGTTGTTATAAAATTTTGCCACAACCATATAAACTACATTAATTTTTTGCATACACTCACCTAAAGGTGGCTTAACTCACTCAGAAATTTCCTTTAACAATTGGGTAATATTTCATTGGTTGTATGCTTAATTTTCATGGTCAATTGTGGTATTTTTTTGTCACTTATTATTGTTGTTGTTACAAATTACTCATTGTTGTTATAAGACTAGTTTACTTCTACAATTTTCAACACCAATAGCAATCTAACTTGCCTAGTGTCTATAATAGGTCTTATTGCATACTTGGCTTGGAAGTTGTTATATGTGTGTGTGTGTCATAAAGTGTTCATGTTCCGGGAAGGTACCAAACCATTTTCAAACCTCTTCTCTTCTCTTGACCTAGACCAACCATTTAGTGATCAATATAGGGGGTGATCGGCTTGGCTACTAAACTTGTTATTTGATCCCTTGAGGTCACCAGGGAAGCCTCCCTTGTGGCATACCTCTTCCATCACTAAAACGAGGAAAGTCCCTACTTAGGTGACAGTGGTAGGTTCTTCAAGAATTACACAATATTTGGGGATCTCGTGTTGGGATTTTCATAAGTACAAATCATGAGATAACATGGACTTAATAAAATATGACCTCAAGTGAATGTTATGTTATGATAAATTCTTTTGTAATCTAGGGGGGAGTACAAATTCAACATTTATGGCCTTAATCCCTAAAGAACAAAACCCCTCTTCCTTTTCTAGATTTAGACTTATCTCACTTTGCAACTCCTCATATAAAATTATCATCAAGATCATTACCAAGAAGATCATTTTTTCCCAAGATAATCTCCGACAATCAAGGGGGGTTCATGCAAAGCATATAGATTATAGAAAATATAGTTATAGTTGAACATTACATCCACTTAAGCTCAAATGCGAAGGAAAAAGGTATGATTATAAAGTTGGACATGGAAAAAAAAATTGATTGGGTTAGGCATCCTTTCTCTACAAGGATTTGGGTAAATTTGGATTCAGTTCTTCCTTCATTCAGTGGGTTGAGTCTTGCATAGGATACCCTTTGATTACACCATTAATTAATGGATGACCCACTTCCTTTTTCAACGTAGCAGAGGGTTGAGGCAAGGTTTCCCATTATCTCCTCTTCTTTTCATCGTTATGGTGGATTATCTCAGTTGTAATCTTGAATGGGAACGAGTCTCAAGAAATATTCTAGGGATTGAGATTGTTACAGGTTCCAAATGCATAATTAATTCTCAATTTTTAGATGATACCCTTCTATTAGGGGGAGCCTCCCTAATAATAACTTCTGTATTTAATCTAATTTTGAACTCTTTTTTGAATGTGTTAGGAGGAGAAGTCAATCGCTGAAAATGTCAAAGTTTTGGCTGGAATGAAAGTCCCCAGGTACTCCAATCAATTTCTTTATTTCTCCAATTTCCTTTGATTGACAATTGTTCCTCTTTCAGGTACCTTGGAATTCCTATTTCTCTCAAAAGTTCTTCTTCTCGATCATGGACATGCATTCTAGAAAAAAATCAGAACTAAATTTGAGCAATGGGTATCTTAGTGGCTCAATCCAACAAGGAGAATGGTTCTCATTAAAACATTTTTATCAACTTTTCCCCTTTACCAATGTTTGGCCAATTTGGCTCTAACTAGTGTAATGAAATATGTATCAATCAACATCATAAATTTTCTTTGGCAAGGGGTAAGAACAAACACTAAAAAAATCACTTAATCAATTGGAATATTGTTAGAATACCAAAGGATAGAGGTGGATTGGGGATCAAAAACCCAATATAGATGAACTTGGATCTAGGAGCCAAATTTCTATGGAGAATGATCATTGACAAGTTAGACTGGTGGAATTGTTTTTTATGGAAGAAATAATTTAGGGGATCAAGAGCCCAATGTATTGAGAAACCATTAAAATCAAAAAAGGATCTCAACAATGTCATTTTGAAAATAAAATACAAGCTCACTTGGGTGCCAATAACTGGGAGAATAACATATTTTCACTGGAACCATTATCAAGAATATAAGATCTAGTTCTGTTAAAAAATTGGATGAAACATAGAAACCTCCACACTCTTCATGACATCTCAAAATGGGTCAAATCCTTTGAGAAATGGAAAGGATGCAACTTCGGTCCCCCCCTAGATAATTTGAAGCCTTTGATCACTCATATTTCAAATGCATTGATAGGGTGTGCCCCATTGAATAAATATGATGGTGATTGTCGAGGATGGGGAAAATCCTTCTTCATTGTTAAAAAAGGGTATCTTCTCCAGTTGGAAGATTCCCAACTACCACAACATTTAGCTATGTGAAAATACATATGGAATAGTGATGGACTACCCAATATCAATACCTTATGTTGGATCTTGGCTCATAGAAATATCCTAACATCAAAAAATTGAAAAAATAAAGGTATAGTCGGCCCTTCCAAATGTTTTCTATGTGTCCAGGTTGAAGAATCAACTTTCCACTTGTTTATTAAGTGTTTTTATAACAAGAAAGTTTGGAGAGAAAACTTTGAGAGATTGTGCCACTGCACTCGTTGACCGAGAGATTGGGATTTTTATCCCCCACTTCTACAGATAACTAAGGAGAGAATATCTTGAGGCCCTCAGGTTGTAGACATGAAGTGTTGAGGGATAGATCGACTCGTGATGTCCACTTACATATATGGAGACCCACTTCACCACCACACTTCTTCGGTTCATCACGATGGCATTCACCACATTATCCTATTTCGAGAAGACAATGGTTCTTTCTCTAGGTGGTACAAGTTAGGTATTGTGGTAAGTGTCACTTTAATACTTGAGGCATTTGTGTATGTTGGATTTAAATATGCTTTTGATTATAGAATGTTTACTTGGAAATTATGATCTTTGCCCTGTTTCGCCTTGGTAGTTGACATTGTTCCCTAGTAAGTGGTCACCCTTGGGGAAATTTTTTCTACTGGGAGATCTCCTTGATGAGTCATTGTACCATTCCCGATCATACTTATCATTTTTCACACTTCATCCTTTTCGTCTCCTTATCTTTTGGGATTTTCGGGTGCACTGACCCAAGAAGGGATTGTACCTCATTTCATGGGAATAAGGGGTTGAAGGCCCAGAGGGAATGTAGCTGGAAAAAGATAAAATCCAAAATTATAACCTTCTATATTCTCTCCCAAAGAGGTCTTGAGAACAATGAAATGTTTCTCTTAAAAGAATTGAAGACCTGCAAAAGAAAATTTCACATATATAAATGTCCCACTTGTTGAGGGATCTACATGATGGGTGTTATATATGCACTAAAAAGACACTAAAAACCCTCAATTAAATTGTCAACCTAGGGTAAGTAAACTTAGAGTTGTAGAAAAATATATGCCAAAGGTAGAAGGGCTGGTAGTATGATAGTGTAACTAAGGAAGGTATCTATGTAAGGGCTAATCTATTCAAGCAAAGTTATCTAATGAGAAAACCCTACTAAGTAACTTGAAACTATATAAACTAAGTACTTTTGGGCCAAGGATCGATGGATAGTTCTAAGAAGGCAAGTAAAAACCCTATGTAAAGCAAACTAGTTCATAATAGTAAGCAAAAGCAACTATAACAATAAGCAAATAACCAAAGCAAACTACTTTAACTTTCCAACCTACATTCAATGAGAAACTACCCTACGAAAGAAAGTAAATAAACAAGCCAACAACTCTTCTATTAAATCAAATAAGCAAGTAAGCAAAACAACTAACTAACCTATTAAAGTAAAACAACTAACTAACATATTAAGGAAAGTAAACACGTAAGAAAAAAAACTAGCTAACCTATTAAAGCAAGTAAACAACTAACTACTCTAAGATAACTTATGTTGCATGTAAAAACTTGTCATTGAACAACTATCTAGCCTAAGAGGCAAGTGGACTATATTTTTAATTCAAAACTATTTATAATTCATGAAAGGAAATCTATTTAATTGAAAGCAAGAAGAACTAACAACTAACCTTTAATCTATGATAAGCAAAATTCTCTCTAACCTATCAAAGCAAAAGACTATCTATCCTACAACAGCAATAAAACTATCTTCTAAGCTATGAAACCAAGAAACTATATCTTCTGATCTATGAAAGCAGGAAACTATATCTTTTAACCTATGAAAGTGTAGTGTACCTATTTGCTCTGATGATCTGAAAACAGATCCAGAAGCCAGATAGGGCTTAAAAATGCTCAAAAATTAAAGTGCTCGGAATCCGACGAAACCTGTGCCATTGCGTCCGTCTCGTCTTCCTGAATCCGGTGGTATAATTTTTATCGCAAACGGAGTCCGTATGAGGAAGATATCGCCTTCTGTCCGAAAAGCCAAACAGGCAAATTTTGGGAGCTGACTGTACCTGTCCGTACAGCCACGTGTCAGTCCGTACAGCTGACGTGGCAGGCCGTACAGGACACGTGGCAGCTAGGGGACGTGACACGTGGCAGATCGTACGGAAGGACACGTGGCGTCACCAGGACGCGCCACGTGTCACTCGGATTTGGCATTTTCGGGGGGTGTTTGGACCAATAAAAATGTGACACGTGTCACCACTCACAGGGTGACAAGTGGCACGATGACGTCACCCAGTGACGTGGCAGACACGCGGCGGATGACTGAGCAGATGACGTGGCAGATGACAGGTGGCGTACGGAAGAGACACGTGGCATCACGGCAGAGTGACGCGTGGCGGTACGGCATTCGATGTGGCAGTGTACCTGGTCCAATCAGAGCGTGACACGTGTCAGCTTCTGGTTGGCGAAAAAAGGGTGCCACGTGGCCCACTCAGGGGAAGCCACGTGGCACCCCATAGTTGGTGGTTGGTGTTGGCGTGTTAGCCCACGTGGCATGGTTCCGTATGTTTTGGCTCGCAGTTCCATCCTCCACGTTGCTCGCGGTTCCATCCTCCACGTGGCTCGGGGTTCCGTTACATTCCACCAGCGCGGGAGTTATGCGGGTGCCATATGACCCGGGGGGTCAAAACAACGAGCGGGAATTGTGTAACGATCAGCCCACGGTTCCGGGTATACTCCATATAACCCGGGGCTTAGCCCTATGACAGTGCGGTGGTTCCAAACAATAAGCCACGGGTCCCGTGAAACAAAGCCATGTGACCACGTTTCTTCGGACCAGGGGCGAATGTGGGGTGGCCCGCGCTTAGCGCGTGGCCACATGCCATCAATATGACCACAAAGAGGGGGGGCCGCGCCCGGGTAAAAGGGGCTTAAGCCCAAAAACTTTGAAAAAAGTGGGTTATTTGCAACAAAATTGGGTATTTTTAATTAATATAAGCTATATTTAGCTGATTTCTTCCATTTTTGGGGGATATTGGGCTTTTCTTGAGGCCAGATTCTTGGAGGAAGTTGGGGATGAGAGACCAACTCCTCAGCTATATAAACCAGGCCTGTTTGAGGCCAATGGACAGTCAGATTTGCAGAGTTATGCTGTTGGAGA